>JBAIZL010000001.1:311868561-311891061 GCA_036971475.1 Prosapia bicincta | reverse complement strand
CAGAGACGTGCTGCGTACTAAGAGCTTTATTATCCAGGCAACCTTATCTTATTGTTTGACGGATATAAACTGTTGTGAGATAGGGTAACCATTAGTATATTAATTGACATGTTCAAGTTGTGACAAAGTTAGGTTAGGATACGGCCAGGTGTTATTTTGAGGCTTTTATAAGTGTTCGCGCAGAACTATTGGGACTGTTGGCTGAAGCATCAGGAACAACACAAAATGGCTGTAAAACGGAATGTATGACAGTTGTTTTGATAATTGTATTTGTTACAGGTATTCTAGTGTCTTGCAATATGTAAGAAGAAACGGGAAAACGTCTTCACGAAGCAAAGTTTGATAAAGAAACTATTAAAGACAAATAGTTTTAGAAATAAATCGCTCCAGATAGATCAGACTTAAAGTTCCAAGCACTAGCATTGGGAAAACAAGATTACAGACAATCCCAGCGTACAAGCGGGAATAAAACATGGGTATAAAGTTCTGAGAGAGTTTAACGATTAGAAGGAAGAAACCCTGGAACGATTTGACATTTACAGTTCTAAGATGGTTTGAGGTTTAACGATTAGAAGGAAGAAACCCTGGAACGATTTGACATTTATAGTTCTAAGATGGTTTGAGGTTTAACGAAAATATACTATAAAATAGTTTAGTGTTTAAAATGGTCAAAATAATGGTATTAATATTAGTAGAACTGAAGATTAACAGAATTAGGCTAAGATCGGATGAAGCTTTATCCTTTGAACTGTAGAAGAATGCAGTATCTTAAGAGAAATGAGTCAACAGGATTGTGTTGGAATGTCTTTTAGGGATTGTGATAGTGTTTTTAGTAACACCTCATCAGCTTTTTGACCTGATACCATGACATATTGACGAGACTAAAACTAACCGTCACATGTTGGTTGTAATTGCTGAAAAAGGTGCTTAACAAGTAAGTCAATGGGAGAAAGGAACTTTAGTCGTAACGGCTTTAATTTTTTAATACTTCAGGTGATACCATTCCTCAGCAGTGGTGTTTCTCAGGGTAAATTTTGAAGCTCACATGAATCAAGAGCCTCCACCAGGAACTTTAAGTTTGGCAGATTCCACTAGACGAATAACCTTTTCAATATTTAATTGTAAAAGAACCCGTATATTTCTAAATAGAACTTCATTAAATATTTCGGTTGTTCAACGGAGCATCAAGTCCTCATATCTAACACTCATGTCTCCATGGAAACTATACACTTATCTAAAGCTATCTCGAAGCTTTCCTCTCTGCGCTTATATAACTTAACCTTCAGGTTGTTGGCCTGATGAAACCGTTCTTGGCAGCTTGCGCTGGGGTTACTCATGGTCGAGCGATGGTCCCGCAAATCATTACAAACGCCTTTAAAAAAACTGGCACTTTCCCAAGAAACAACAATGTCTATATTAATTATGTGTTTCTGCCAAGTTCCGTTTCTAATAAACCTCTCACTGCTACACCAAGTGGGAAGGTTCGTTTTTCATTGGAATCAGAATCACCCAGGATAGTTCTACGATCTCGGCCAAAGTCTTGGGCTTCCATAGGAAAGTATGAAAATAACGGTATTCAAAAGTTATTAAGGAAAATATAAATTAAAATCTATACATGATAAGGTCGCAGTGGTTATAAAATGGTGAGAATTAGATGCATAAAAGTATGGCGGGAAGTTTCCAGCATATAACAATAGTGAATATCTTGTCATTGGTTGAATATTTGTGATGAAGCACTTCGCCGTATCGGAAGATATAAAATGCCGCTTGGGACTGCTGGAAAACTCTCCACATCTAGATAGCAGTTGATTGTGATAGCTCGATGCGGCTCAGAGAAATATTGATATAGATAGGATCAAGGGTAAGTAGCGACCAGATCCCTACTAGGGGCACCTACTATAGCTCTTCAATCGGAAAGCGGCTAGTTTTTTTAAAACACAATTTAAATAACGACACAGAAAGGTAGCGGGAAATATCAACAATATGACCTTGAACAGACCTTAGAGACGGGTCAGCTGTCCAGAAGTAAGAACTCCAGAGAGCTGAGAACGAGTCCAACGAGTCACTATTTACGTGGGACAAAATTTGAAGTCTTCATTCATTTAGAAATTTCTAATTTTTCAAGGATAAAATTTTTAATTTCAATTTAAGTAAACTTTTCAAACAGATTTATATAAATTGTAATTATAGTGATGTTATCGTATAAAATGACATTAAAGTGGTAAAAGAAAGGCATACAATATAAAGTCTCTAAAACTCTAACGTCAACGTACAGGAAATGTAAAATACTCTTAAATTTTAAATATTGTTCAAAATATTAATTAGACAAATTTATTTAACAAATAAATAAAGAAGGGATTTGAGAACAGACAGTTCATAATAAGAAAAAATGATTAAGTTAGTGTTTTGTTGTAGTTCGGAGTTAGTTTTAACTGTTTTTTCTTGTTTTGTTCTTTGAATTTTTTTGCGACCTTACTTAAGTTTGTATACTCGGATACTAGTGTACTAAATAAATTTCTTTCTTCATTGTGTATTTGTGTTAGTTTTTTGTATTTATAGCAACAGGAATGTAATTACTGTGTTATTGTATCCTTTTGAATAACTTTATATTAAAGTGGTAGTTTTTCTTGATGGGCTGTTTCGACTTAATATCTTTATCATGTATACTAAATTTAACAGATTGTTAATTTAATTGTTCTAATTAGCCGTTTAGAAATGAAAGAGTGTAAAGTTTCGACTTGTATAACTAATGATATATTATATATATAAATAAATAATTAAATATATATATATATATATATATATATATATATATCATACAGTTTATTCATGAACGTGGTAGAATAAACGGGGTTTAGGGTTTATTCTACGTTTTAGAATAAATATATTGATGAAACTTTCATTCAGGAAACAAATAAAAGACATACACAAAACTCACAAATTAATCATTTATTAGCTCATACGCGTTTGTTGTAAGTTGTAAGTTAAAGTTTGTAGTAGCAACACTCACTGATGATGATGACTTTGTCATTGAAACACGTATGAGTCCATAAATGAATAATTTGTGAGTTTTGTGTATGTCTTTTATGTGTTTTAACATAATCTCACAAGCTAAGCTCAAAGAATCGTTGTATTTCATTCAGGAAATTTGTTTGTACGTTTCAGGGAACAGTGACCGTACATAATATATATAATGATGAATAGTTACTATCTGGAGTACATCCGTTCATTCTGCAGTCCATAAATTCGCAGTTCCGACGTTTCGCTAGAATCTCATCCAGCATTGACGAGGTGAACCCAACAACAGTAGAAGAGCGAGTGAAGAGTGCAGATAACTCGGCTCCTCTATATATATAGGAGCCGAGTTATCTGCGCTCTTCTACTGTTGTTGGGTTCACCTCGTCAATGCTGGATGTGATTCTAGCGAAACGTCGGAACTGCGAATTTATGGACTGCAGAATGAACGGATGTACTCCAGATAGTAACTATTCATCATATTTTTTCATCCGTGAAGGAATGCGTATCAGCATATATATATATATATATATATATATATATATATATATATATATTCTTGATATTTCACGTTATCCATTGTTTTTCCGTTGCACTGACTTTATGAAGTTAATATATAACTATTGTAAGTAATTTTAATAGTACTTACAATACTTCAAACAATACAGTACTTCAAAATTACTTAGAATAGTAATATATTAACTTCCCGGCAAGCTGGCCTGAGCAACCGGGCGGGTCCACAGGTGGCGGATAGTGGGACGGCCTACAGAAATGTAGGTTACCTGTGAATAAGAATTCCGGAAGGTTTCTGAATATGCAGGCCTGGACCAAGGCTATGGTTCAAAGGTGAGGAATTATCCCTCCTTGTCAGTCAACCGGTTGGGCTTGGTAGAAATAACCGAGTGCTCTGACCGGGGAGACTGGGGTAGTTGGGAATTAAGTCCTCACAATGCTACTCTCACCTCCCGGGTGAACCAAGGGCAATGCGACAGTGAAGTAGGGGCGGGAAACTGCCCAAACGACACAGTTGTAAAAAAGAGAGTAAAGCAGGCTGTTCATCTGAGCAGTTAATAATGTCCTGAACTTGGGGTGTGCTTCAAGGTCAGTGACTGAATACCCAATCCAAGGTGGAAGGCATCGTGCCGAAGGATGAATGGCTGCAGGGTATAAAATGCAGTCCCAAACGATCCCCTTGAGGAACCAGACAAAACCTCATTGTATGTTGTCTTGCCAGGGCAGTGGGGGCTCTGCTCTGGTCGACAGTTATTTCCCCCATACTCGTGGGACTTTAATGGCCCAAGTAAGTATAAGAATTAATTTCGAGACTGCACAGACAGTGGGAGCCAATGAGACGGCAAACCGTGAGTCTGTAGCAGATGTGTCAACGGCAACCATCACTGGGGGTGCGGGGGCGGCTGTCAAGCTGCCGACTGCAGAAACCGGTGAAGTGGCTGTAGAGTTGAGCTCAATGTCTAGTCCTGGGGCTGCTCTGCGGACCCAGGCGACTGCAAATTAAGCAGAACAATGATCAAGATCCTCCAAGTGAACCTACAGCATAGCAGGGCGGCGAGTGCTGTCGTGTGTAGGATGCTGGACAGGGGAGAGGTGGACTTGGTGCTCATCCAGGAACCATGGATTTCTGGAGGAAAAATATGCGGGCTGGCGACATCTGGAGGTAAGTTGTTGTATGATAAGGACTCCGGTGTTCCCAGGACGTGTATCCTGGTTAGGAGGGGGTTGTGTGCTTTTGTACTAACGAACTTCTGTTGCAGGGATTTGTTAGCAGTGACGGTGGAGCTGCGGGCGGAGGGGGGGATGAAGAGGCTGAACCTGGCCACGGCATATCTCCCCTTTGACTGCGCGGGGGCTCTGCCAACACAAGAGCTGAGGAGCCTGGTCGAGCACTGCGAGGCTGTGGATGAGGAGCTGCTGGTGGGTATGGATGCTAACTCCCATCACACTTCGTGGGGTAGTACAGGTACAAACACTAGAGGTGAGGAACTTTTAGCTTATCTTAGCTCTAAGAATCTACTAGTCCTAAATCAGGGGGAAGAGCCGACGTTTGTCACTAGGGCCAGACAGGAGGTCCTGGACATTACGGTGGCATCGAACCAGATGGCTAGGTATGTACTAAATTGGCATGTGTCGGATGAACCATCTTCTTCTGATCACAGACATATTAGGTATGATATCTCTCTAAATCCAGCCATGCTTCGTCCAACCAGGGATCCAAGAAGAACAGACTGGGACTCCTACAGGAGGGACCTGGGTGTTCGGATTGAGGAGGCTGGATTGGAGTATGGTGGGAGGAGAGAGCTAGAAGACTCTGCCACATTGGTTGGCGAGGCTATAATAGAATCCTTTACCGATAACTGCCCTCTCAGTGAGGGGAGGAAAGTAGGGGATCCGTCATGGTGGAACAAGAAGCTAGCCAAACTTCGGAAGACCACCAGGAGACTCTTTAATAGAGCAAAAAAGAACGGGGAGTGGGACCTGTATAGGAAAACACTAACCGAATACAACAGGGCAATTAGAGAAGCGCGCAGGAAGTCCTGGAAGGAGTTTTGTCATGAGATTGACAAAACTCGGGAAGGGGCACGACTGTATAAAGTGCTCTCTAAGGACCCAGTGAACCCGGTGGGGATGCTAAGAACTCCACTGGGAAATATAACAAAAACGGCAGGGGAAACTGTGGAAGAATTAATCAGGACACATTTCCCTTCCAGTACCCTGAGGAAACTTGGGGGAGCAGACACTGAACCGGTTACCAAACTCTCCACAAGACGTGGTAAGAGGGAGGACTGGGAAGTGGCAAGGAGGATAGTAACTCCACAAAGGGTAAGATGGGCTATTGGCACTTTTAAACCCTACAAATCTCCAGGTCCAGATGGGATCTATCCTGTGCTGCTGCAGCAGGGAATGGATATGCTGGTGCTGGTACTTACTAAATTATACAGGCTAAGCATTGCTCTAGGGCATGTGCCGGCAGCCTGGAAATCTAGTAAGGTGGTCTTTATACCTAAGCCCACCGGTAACCAATCGGAAGGGAAAGGATACAGACCTATCACACTCATGTCCTTTGTTCTCAAGGGAATTGAAAAACTGGTTGATAGGCATATTAGGGGGGGTGCTTTGGCTATCAAACCACTGCATTGGAACCAGTATGCTTACCAACCGGGGAAATCTTGCGAGGGAGCTCTCCATCAAGTGGTTGGTAGGATTGAGCAAATGATCGCTAAGAAAGGTTGTGCCATAGGTGCCTTCCTCGACATTGAAGGGGCTTTCAATAACCCCTCAGTGGAGACGATGGTAAGTGGTGCAAGACGTCATGGAGTGGATGCGACCACGTGTGGTTGGATAAGTTCCATGTTAACAAACAGAAGCATTTCTGTAGAGGTGGCAGGGGAGGTCAGAAGGGCGGAGACAAGTCTGGGCTGTGCACAGGGGGGGGGGTTCTCTCTCCTCTGTTGTGGTGCCTAGTGGTTGACAACCTTATTGAACTCCTGAATGAACAGGGGTACTTCTGTCTAGGATATGCGGACGACATAGTTGTCCTGATCCTGGGCAGATTCCCTGATACAGTCCTTGAGGTAATCAGAAATCCTCTACGACTGATTGAAGAGTGGTGTAAAAAGGAGAACCTTAGGGTAAATCCAAAAAAGACTGCTCTCATTAACTTCACCAGACAGCGAAAAGATCTGACGACCAGGATGCCCCGCTTGTTTGGTGAATACCTTGAGTTTGTGGGGGAGGTGAAGTACCTGGGAGTTACTCTGGACAGGAAACTCACCTGGAATCCACATCTTGAGAGGACAGTTAACAGGGCCAAAAGGGCACTGATGACTGTGAGAAGAATGGTGGGTAAGAAATGGGGACTGAAGCCATCAATGATGCACTGGATGTATCTGAGGGTGATAAGACCTATGATTACCTATGGAGCTCTGGTGTGGTGGACAAAGGCCAACCAGGCACAGACAAGAGCTAAACTGAGCTCTATCCAGAGATTGGCCTGTCTGTGCACACTGGGAGCGATGTCAACTACACCAGGTGCAGCAATGGAAGTAATGCTTAACCTCCCTCCCCTTGAGCTTGTCCTTAGGGGAGAGGCGAGGCTAGCGGCATGGAGATTGCGCAACTCGAGCAACTGGGCTAACCTCCCAGATGTCTCGGGACATATGAGTATCGAGTGCGTGGTCAAAGAACCCGTCTTGGAAATGGGCAGCGACCACATTACTCGAATGTTTGCACCTGACCAGGTCCACCAAACTGTGATGGAATGGTCAGGGACATTAACATCGGGAGCTCAGATCTGGTACACAGATGGCTCCAAGATGGACTTCGGCACTGGAGCGGGGGTGTATTGTAAAAACCCAAGGGTAGAACTAGTTTTTTCCTTGGGGAGGCATACCTCTGTCTTTCAGGCCGAAGTATATGCTATAAATGCCTGTCTGGGAGAGATAGCGAGAAGGGAAACACATGGGGCCCGGATTGCTATTTTCTCCGACAGTCAGGCAGCAATTAAAGCACTAAACGGACACGTGGTCACCTCGGCCATAGTCAGGGAGTGCCTAATTAACCTACAAGCTCTGGCAAGGCACAATCAAGTCAAGATTGGTTGGGTGCCAGGGCATAGGGGAATACTTGGAAATGAAGCCGCAGATGCGCTGGCCAGGGAGGGGTCCTCGACTCCCCTGATTGGACCGGAACCTGCGGTGGGTATTTCCAAATCCATGGTCAGGATGACAGTGCGAAGGTGGATGGCTGAAAGACACTGTGAGCACTGGATCAGGGCCGAAGGGATGAGGCACAGTAAGCTAACCCTTAGGAGACCTTCCTTGGGGCTGCAGAAGAGTCTCATCTATCTGTCTAGGCAGGATTTAAGGATAGCCACAGGACTACTCACGGGACACTGTGGACTAAGGAAACATTTGCATAAAATGGGTATCTACAAGGATGAACCAGTGTGCAGATTGTGCGGGCAGGAACAGGAGACTGCCACACACATTATTTACAGATGTGGAGTACTTGCTGAGAGGCGCTTCAACCTCTTTGGTGATGGAACGGCTTTGGTGGATGCTGAAGGTAAAACTCTAGTCAGGAAACTCCTAAACCTGGTAAGAGGGAAGGGGTTATTTGACTAGATCAGGGAGGTAAGTACAATATACCTTAAGGTAGCAGTGCTTCGGGCAATTCAAACCCGCTCCCAAGTTAAAAAAAAAAAAAAAAAAAAAAATATATTAACTTCATATATATATATATATATATATATATATATATATATATATATATTTATATATATATATATATATGTATGTATGTATGTATGTATGTATGTATGTATGTATGTATGTATGTATGTATGTATGTATAATAGTACGGTAAAAATTAATTATCTTTACGTAAAACATAAAAGCAAGTGTATAAAAGTATAAATAGGGGTTTTTTATTCCTAAAATATTTATGTTTATATATCAATTTATGGTATTCAAACCGAGTTCTATTTAAAATTATCGATATAAAACTAAAACGTCAAATTAACCAATGTTTAAGATGCAACTCTTAAATGTTTTAGTTGGAAATTTTATATGGTTTTTAAAAAATTCCCAAGGTTTGCAAAAAATATTTTTAGAACAAATTATTTATAAAAATTTTGAAACGTCAAATTAAAATTGAATGATGCCATTGATTGTAAGAAAATATTAGAAAAGTTTTGTGTCATAAATTTCAATATATAGGTAAGAAATATATGCTTTTTGAAATATTAAATGTTTGAAAATCCTGTATTAGGAAATAGATTAGTTTTCAGTGTATTTTATTATTAAAAGGTAAATCCTTTCATAATTGGCAATTTCTTTATTTAAACATTTATATAATAAATTGCATAGTTCGTTTCTTCTTTTCAGGTCTCTACACCTCAGAACTCACCGAGAACGGCCGAAGGGGCTTGTCGGGTAGTTAATTGCTTTTTTCTTATAAAACTCCAGGGACTTGTTTCACTGATTCAGTTCACAGCGTCCAAACACAGGCTTTGGATTTGTAAGCCGCATCATACTTTGCGCGGGTTCGATCTGCCCGTCGCATTAAGTCGTCTGCACTTAGGTGGCCGTGTTTGGACGCTTTGACGTAAATCCGGTTGTGGCGGCCATGTTGTTTCCGCGCTCGCATTACCTTGAATACGTTCCAGTAGTTGGACTTAGCTTGAGAGTGTTATCCCTCAGCCCAGTAACATTTACAAAATGTGTTTAGTTCTTATTAGAAAGGAGCGTTGTCGAGAAAAGTCAAAAATAATTTGCACAAGTGTATATAATAATAAACGCATTAAAAAGTATTGTATTTTTTACATTATTTCCTTTTCCTGTTGAACCTAAGTTACTACTCAAATATGCACTAAAGTATACACTTATACAAACCAATTACAAGAACAACTTAAGAAGTTGAATAACAGTAAACATATTATCTTATAATTAAAGAATAAAAATATGGTACAACTCACAAATACACAATTTTTTTTATTTCAAACGCGTTTCAACGACTAATTTGTCGTCATCCTCAGTGAAGATACACAAATGAAATTAACTAATATATATATATATATATATATATATATATATATATATATATATATATATATATATATATATTAAACATAACCTATAAAGTTTTAGCCAAAGTAAAAACAAAAGTGAAAACTGTTTTTACTTTTGCTAAAACTTTATAGGTTATATTTAATATATATATATATATATATATATATATATATATATATATATTTAGTTAATTTCATTTGTGTATCTTCACTGAGGATGACGACAAATTAGTCGTTGAAACGCGTTTGAAATAAAAAAAAAATTGTATATTTGTGAGTTGTACCATATTTTTATTCTTTAATTATAACTTTCACTCACAAGCCAGCTCGAATATTATTTACATATTATCTAATGTTTACAATATATTTACTCTATATGTTTACAAATGTTTGTATTTAAAAAGGGGATTTAAAAGATTAAAAGATTGCAAATAAAATAAATTAATATAACCACAAAGTAAAAAGATCTAAATGTAAACACGTCAAGTTCATATGGATTAAAACACTTGCATGTTAATCAACACAGACTATCCAAGAGTGTAGATACCAACAATGTAGTTGCAACTGTTTTTATCGCATCAATATCAGCAACAATCCGCAAACAAGTAAATTCTATCTGTGATCTACTCATAACTCACTGGAAAATATTTTAAATGAGTCATTTTATTATTACTGATTAATTTATCAACGGAACAAAAGTGTAGCTGAAATAGTGTACATATAAAAGCAAGAAACAAGTACACAATATCAAGAGCACAGTGGTACAATATATTACATTGAAAATATTGAAAGAACCCCAATACCACAAAAATAATCAAAAATAACAAATGAACAAGTTACTTAAGATTAAACCCTTATGTACATTTCGATGACCATGCATGCCATCATCAGCAGAGGGTCTTATTACAAAATACAATCTAGCACACAAGAAGTTACAAACTAGAATCCGGATTCTAGTTTGTAACGTCTTGTGTGCTAGATTGTATTTTGTAATAAGACCCTCTGATGAGGATGACATCGAAATGTACATAAGGGTTTAATCTTAAGTAACTTGTTAATTTGTTATTTTTGATTATTTTTGTGGTATTGGGGTTCTTTCAATATTTTCATTGTAAGAAACAAGTAAATTATGTTGTATTTGAACTAGTGAAATTGTATGTGGTTGTGATGTTGTATGTATTTAATATTGGACCCCTGAAGAAGATACCATAGTGTGTTGTAACATGGAGACGTGTATTAAAGCTATGCGACCTTTATACTGTCTATATTTCGTAGTTGAACAAATCTATTAAATTTAACCATAGACGTATAACATACATTAACAATATTCAGTCTTTGTTAAATTATAACAGCGTTTAAAACATCTCAAAACCTTTTAAACACGCCCAATAATTAAACATATTTAACACTATTTATCAAATAATCTCAAACACATGAACTAAACAAAACTTTACATAAATACAAATTAAAAGTAGCCGAATGTATTAGAGATACAAATACATACACACGTTCAGGCTGGTATAAACCAACTTTTAATGAAGACCCGGGTGAATAGAAAGATCATTCAACACATGATACAACAAACATTTCAAAGCACTCAAAGGCATAATCAACGTAAAGTTCCTAAACAATTTCCCTAGACAAATTGTAACCACACAAACACTATCACTCAACAAACCTACAATTTTACGTCAATTAATATGAATAACAGACGTTTCAGAATCGAAGGAAAATATTTAAAATGTAAAACGTGCACATGAAAACATCTAATCACACTAGACCTAGCACATGATATTTGAAATAACTATTAATTCAATCTCATAGTAACCTCCTTAATTATAGTCCCCTCCCCCAACCTTCCTACAAAACCAAGAGGCTTTGACAAAGTAACTCATCTGCCAAAATCACCATCTTCATTATAGCATTGAAATAAGTGGTGCTATAAAATATTTTGTTTCCTTGTCTGCATTTCTGTGTTTTATACATCTAAATAAATAAATACATTTATTATCTATATTTATAAGAGAAGATGTCCATTCTTACTTACTTATAATAAACGCACAGCCTAAATTGTAATAGATACGGAGGTGAAATTTAGACGGAACTTTCTTTTGGTAATGAATAGAGTGCTAAGGTTTTTCAAAATTTTAGTTTTAAGGTTTTAAAAAATATTGTCATAGATCAGCTGTAGGTATTAACTAATTTAAGCATCATCTGTTTCATATTTCATAAGAAGACGTTTTATGCATCCTTTGTATGATGTAGGCGATCAGCTGTTTCAAATTCAGTAAGTAGGCTCTAAAAATTTTATGTATCTTTTGTATGACGTAAGCGATCAGCTGTTTCATATTCCTTAAGAGGACAATTAATACATCCTTTGTATTTGTAAACGATCAGCTGATTCAAATTCAGTAAGTAGGCTCTAAACATTTTATGTATCTTTTGTATGACGTAAGCGATCAGCTGCTTCAAATTCAGTAAGTTGGCTCTAAGCATTTTATGTACCTTTTGTATGACGTAAGCGATCAGCTGTTTCATATTCAGTATGTTGGCTCTAAACATTTTATGTATCCTTTGTATGACGTAAGCAATCAGCTGTTTCAAATTCAGTAGGTTGGCTCCAAACCTTTATATATCCTTTGTATGACGTAAGCGATCAGTTGTTTCATATTCCGCAAGAAGACATTTTATGCATCCTTTGTATGACGTAAGCGACCAGCTGTTTCAAATTAGGTAAATTCGATAATGAGTTTTAGTAAATAGCTATAGTAAAATTGAAAACTTAAGTTAAATGTTAATAGGGAACTCATAACTCATTCCATAACTCTTATTGTGAATGATGTTGCCTGCCTTTTCCGACCTTTCTCATCGTGCATAATACACAAAAAAAGTACTAAAAATTGTGGGTATATACTGTCATGCATCGTACAAAACTGGGATAGATTTGCTGCCTTTTGTCGTGATTTTTGTGATTTGAATAAATTAAAACGTCTATTTTCATGATAATAGTGTACATTATTGTGTTTAAAATTTTCATAAATCATTTTTTTGTTTGTCGATTTTCATTAGTGGGCCTAATGGTTTTAAACTGCTATTTTCATATAGTATCACAAATATAAATAAGACAATTATTTGAGTCCTTCGCTTGGTGGAAAGTCATTTCATACTGGTAAAATAAAATTAAAGAATGTTTTCAATTTTCATTAGGTAACTTTTATTTTTAAAAATATTTCAGCTGTTCCACATTATCGTGTCTTCGTCAGATAGTATATTGGACAAAAGATGACAATTATTTAAAGATAACAGTTATTTAGTTAAAATTGCTAAGATTTAAAAAAATTTATTTTATAATTGGGCCTCAAATAATTTTATACAGATAATATGAGCATGAAATAAAACAAAGTAAACACAAAATAACCCGGATTAACTCATAAATAACCAACGAATTAACAAATATAGAAAGAAGTTAAATAAAAATAAGTGTACAATAAGTTGTGAAGTTAGTGAACACTCTTATAGGGCTGAGATGTATGTTTTTATAAAGAAACGAATTGTTTGTGAGTTTATAATAGTAATTGTATAAAATGTTCTGTGCTAAATAGATTGTTAAAGATGATTTTATTTCGACATTTAAAGTTCAAGGCCAGTTTTAACATCAGAATGGTGGCATGATAGCAAATCGCGAAGAGAGTGTATCTTACTTGCAAATACATTTCGCAAGGGAAGGCGAGAGAGAAACGAAGTTGAAATTATGAGGGAGAAGTCGCGACATGAGAGGAGAGCTAGTTTATTTATTTAATGATTTAACCAGTAAATTTGCTCAGCTTTGTCATAAATAATGAATTCATTTCTTTTAAAATTTGTGACCTCGTACTTTTATATTTTTGAGCATACATATACCTTTATATTATTGTGCATACACTTGACTATATATTGTTGTGTATATTCATATCTTTATATTTTTGTTTATACTCTTACTTTTTTAATTGAACACACTTATTTTTTCGAAACGTCATTGAAAAGTATATTATAAAAAATAATAGAGATAAAATAATTACTCAACGTTTCCATTGCAATTGTTTATAAAAGTTTGCCCATTCTTTTATTTCCAGATTGATTAAGCGAATGGGCTTTTCATGAAGTCAGGTCTGGAATCTCGCAGCACTCAGAGATTAAGTGTTTGCTACGGCGAGACCGAATCGATCAGCTGATCTGACTTACGGTTGTTAGACGTTATTTACTCGCAACGCAAACACTACAACAGACGATTTTATTGACCGTCAGGTTTGTGATGGGAAGTTCTAGACATTCTGTGCTTTATTTATTCAAGATTTCAACCAATTTATAACTATTACTTATAAAATGTACTATAAGGATGAATTTCACATTCTCATCAAATAACACGGACTCCTATTATCCTATTAGCGGTTCTCTCCATCACATTTAAAGAAGCAAATTCCAATCTTCCTATTAATAGCTTTCCGTAAAAAACTTGAACGAATCAAATTCCAGTCTTCCTATCAATGGTTTCCCATCTCAAATTTAAACAAATCAAATACCAATCTTCCTATTAAAGGTTTCCCGTAACCAATTTAAACGAATCAAATTCCTTTTTTTCTATTCAAGATTTTGTGTATCCTATTTAACTGAATCAAATTACAATCTTCCTATTAATGGTTTCCCGTCCCAAATTGAAATGAATCAAATTCAAATCTTCCTAATTAAGGTTTCCCGTTCCAAATTGAAACGAATCAAATTCCAATCTTCCTATTAATGGTTTTCCGTCCCAAATTGAAACGAATCAAATTCCAATCTTCTTATTAATGGTTTCACGTAACCAATTTAAACGAATCAAATTCCTTTTTTATATATAAGACTTTGTGTATCCTATTTAACATAATCAAATTCAAATCTTCCTATGAATGGTTTTTCGTCTCAAATTTAAAAGAATCAAATTCCAATCTTCCTAATAATGGTTTCCCGTAGCCAAATTAAACTATTAATATTTCAAACTATTTTCCTATTTATGGTTTTCTTTATCCCATTTATCTGACTCAAATTCCTTTTTTCCTATTTATAATTTTCTGTACCCCAAAAATATAGCTAAAAAACCACAAAACCACAAAAATTAATCAAAAAATAACTAAAATAAGTTTCCTAAGATTAAATCCTTATGTACATTTCGATGACAAAGTCATCATCTTCAGAGGTTCCTGTTACAAAAGTACAATCTAGAATACAAAAAATTAACAAACTAGACTGACACCGACCGCTGTCTGCTGAAGCTTATATTGGCGTGAGCTAAGCTCCGCCCACTACACTTCACGCCTATATAAGCTTCAGCAGACAGCGGTCGGTGTCAGTCTAGTTTGTTAATTTTTTGTATTCTAGATTGTACTTTTGTAATAGGAACCTCTGAAGATGATGACTTTGTCATCGAAATGTACATAAGGATTTAATCTTAGGAAACTTATTTTAGTTATTTTTTGATTAATTTTTGTGGTTTTGGGGTTTTCTCCCCCATATTTTTGTAATATATTCTACCTCTGTGCTCTTGATATTGTATATTTCTGTATCCCGTTTAACTGATTCAAATTCCTTTTTTTCCTATTTGTAATTTTTTTATCCAGTTTAAGTGAATCAAATCACTTTCTTAGCATTGTGGGTTTCTCTATCGAATATTAGTAACAGATTTCTTTTTCTGTAACGAGTATACAGGTCGTCTTCATATATCTTTCCTTTTCACAGAACATTACATCAAATAGCTGATTTATTTTCATGTCGTGTAGTCTCTAATCATTCCCGACAGTGGGCAGAGATTGATGATCCAGCCCACTTAATTGTCTTGAGTGGAGCGCTACCTCATACTCGCGCACGAACACTATCACACTTATCCCTACAATAATCGTTACTATAATTAGACCATTTACACACACAGACACACACACACACACACACACACACACACACATACACACACAAAATCACACACACATACACACACACACAAAATCACACTCACACATACACTCACACACACACACACACATACACACACACACACACACACACACACACACACACACACACACACACATATATATATATATAAGCCTTTCCTAAACAGTATCAAATACAACTTACAAAAAGTTCCACGGTTCCTAATACCCAACCTTACTATGTTAGTAATCGTAGGGCCTAAGATATACATCACAAGAGTTTGAGCAGAAAAGTCCAGTTAGTTACCTCATACAGCTCACTTACTGGGAATAATCTCCTTCCTACTCTGGCTGAAAATACACTTCCAATCCTTTTCCAACCTTCTAAAGACCTTGAAACAAGAGTTACAATAAAAAGGTTTAAGCTTTTTAAGTATTTTTTTTACAATTTGCACTCTTTGTAACTTTAAATAGAGCATTTTTACCTTTTTTTGGTTTTTTCACCCCCTCCTATCACACAGTATAATTCATAATGAAAGGGTGGGCCATTGTGACCAAATGATAACATATTGTGTATCACATCGTAATGGTTTGAAATAGTATATAAATGTAACTATATCTCAAGAATTAGAATACTAAACTTTGTTTATTGTTTAACATGTATAACCTCTATTATAAAATCTATCTATACTTACTCTATATAGCTGTAGATAATCAACGATTTAAAACTTGTGAGTTCTTGATACGCAACTCCTTATACGATCTGAAAAAGTAAGGGTTACAGGTGATTCAAAAATAAAAAAATAAATTAAATAAACGGTATAAAATGTTACAGTAAATCAATCAACAATGGCATCTTGCTCAGATAAATCGGAGCGAGGTCTTCAACCCATCCTTTCATGAACTTTACAAAAACAAATAAAACGTCATATTTTAATGTAGACATATATAAAGTGATATTTGGTTACTGATGGTTTTTTTAACTTGATTATTAATAATGTAACGAAAATGGATTAAGGTGTTCAAATAAGGGAAACCGTACAGATTGTTATCGCTGGATCTGTCCCTAGGTGCGCGCATCCCTCTTGCGGATCATGATTTTTAAGATGATATTCAGTAATACATTAAAAATTGCCAACCATTTTAGCTACAACTGACTTTGAAACACATTAAAGCAAGATTATAGCAAATTTCAATTTCAGCACTCAGGTAGACCATAAAGTTTCAAATCAGCAGTGAATGCGTTAATTTGTAGCAAAAAATGTTAACATTGCGTTACTTTATAATAATAATAATAATAAATTTTAATTATTTTAATTCAAATTAAAGATATATATAATTAAAGTTATTTTAAATATATGATATTTCACGTGAATTGACTTTTATGACATCTATATCTATTTTTCCAAAATATGATTAAAATATTTTCCATAAAATTTACACTACATTTTATAACATATTCAAAGATCTTTTAATAAATTATAATTTTCACAAACTATTAAATTTCTATCCAATAATTAACTAATATATTCATAACTAGGGGTTTTCCCTTGCAAAAGCTGGATGCTCGCTTCAAGGAGAGAGACTAACAGACAGTTTCTTTCTATCTCAAGTCGGATAAAAACACCCGTCATGAGATATTTTACAAGAGATGGGAGACGCTTACTACAAGTGCAATCCACAGCACCCTGCCAAGACGTGTCATCATGACTATCTACAGAGCCCCCTGCACCGGATCGGACTCGCGGAATGACCGACCTGCTATATTTGCAACAATGGAGAGCGAACGGCTGGCTGTCTGTGGGGCTCTGAGGTGGATGGAGCAGGACACAGTAAAGGGACGGGAAAGACTACTGCTTGGCAAGGACTCTAATGGTCCGATAACTAAGCACGAGCTATGCTTAGAAGAAAAGGTTTTTCCTTATTCAGAATCAATATACTCTATTTATTAAAGTTTTAAATATGCAATAGAGCCTCGAAACTCCGAGTCCCAATTTTTCCTTTAAATTCTAGCCTTCTTCTATTTCTCTATTTAAAAAAAGATTCAAATTATCTACTGTTAGACAAAGTACCGTCTTATCTCAATGAAGATTAACTGTAATCTGAGGATAGCCGTACTTTAATTCCTTACGAGAATTTGACGAGCCTAATCTAGCTGATGGATCAGTGTGTTCTGGAATGTATGGAAACAATATACACGTTACCTTTTACAATCTCTCTTTGAAGCCCTGAAGGGTAAGAAAGCATTGTGTAGGCTTTAAACAAATTATAGTTCAGTAAGTTGTGTACTGGATAGTCGAAGCATGGAACAAAATAAAAGAAGAAACAATAAGTAAGTCATTGAACAAAATCCTGAGTCATATTAAAACTGTGACTATGCTAATAATAGACAAGAAGAAAGAGATTTGACATTTCTTATCAAGAAACTTCCAGGTTGTGAAAATGTTTGTGATATGGACGTACGTCAATGGATGAATAAGGACGAACGTAAGTAAGTAACGATAACAGATGTTACGACTGTTGGAATGGTACAAAAATCTACTGAAGGCAGTGATGAGGAGAATAAAGATGAAGGTTCGACCGAGACAGGGCGAGAAGAGAAAATTAGTCAAGATGATGGAACGACTGCCCTGGAAACTGCACTACGCTATATTAAACAACAGACAGACACCCCACACTCAGACGTCTACCAGACCCGTAACATAAAAACAATCAAATAAGTAGACGCAGGAGTCACAACATTTTCCAAAAAATATAGCAACCGTGATGAACAATTTATTCCAAAGAAATATTAAATTTATATAAGTACTGAAATCAATAAAGTTCTATAAACATATTTTGTGCTTTCTTAATTGAAGTTTTATGGTTTTTAAATGCCTAATAGATTAGAACCTTTATTTTCTGTAATGCACAGGAACATATTTCCGAGTAATCCGAGTTTCCGTTAATTCGATGCAGACCTGGTCCCATCTACCTCGACTTATCAAGAGTCTATTGTACTTTATTACCTTAATAATCATTTTATGCAAGTAAAAGTTGCTCTTAATATTATTCCAAAGCTGTTATCAAAGTTACTTTAAATCCTTCAGTTTTACAGTATACAAGCAAAAACTATTTCTGATTCAAAACGTTTAGCTGCACAGTTTTATACAACGTATGAACCATTTTCTCCTTATGTAACAAAACGAAACAATTAATTTTCTTCTTTCATACAGAATATTTGTAAATAAAGTTTTTATGAACAAAATACAATTTAATAACATAATAAATTGTGCGTACTAATAATTAGTACTAATAGTACTAATAGTGCGTAATAAATTTTGAAAGTACAAAAATTGTTCACAATATCTCTGTCGAACGACATAAAGAGGTTTTAAATAATTCCATTTAAACTTAAGTGTAATCTGCAATGCGCCAAAATAATTTAAAACACATGTTTACGTGAATAAAAGTTAATAAAGTCGTATTAGTGGGCGAGCGTTGACGGTAATATATTTACATCCAGTAACAGTAAATGCAGGGGAAGGGAAGCGGGCAATCAGGGGTTCTACTTGGCAACCCTCACTGACTTCGGCGATAGCAACCGACGGTTATTTTATTGAACTAGCGGCAAAACGATTGCCTTTTAACGCCATTGCGCTGAGGCTCTGCGCTCTGTGATTGTAGCGATCGTTTCTTTTCTCTTTGTAAAATAAGAGTAACGGGCGAGAAAATTGGCGTTTACCGCCAACGCAATCGTCCCTTAGATGTGGCTGTGGTTGACTATTGTATTCGAGCTTACGCTTTGTAACGGCAAAGATTTTGAAATCGGTTTCAGCGACGGTAGATATTGTATAGGAAAACTACACTACAATTTACTTTGATAAAGCTTTTTGTAATGCCTATGACACTTGAAATAAATCTTGTGCAAAAGTATAGGAAGTGTAAATTTATTTAAAAAGATATTTTCTAGGGATAGCACAGAAATGAAAACATCATTCAAATAAAATATCTACAGTATAAGTAAAGCTAAAAAAATTGTAACGTGGACGTACCAAATCTTTGGATTTTTTGTAATTTTAAAAACACATTACCATCGTCTCCTACTAACGCGTCTCACACACACACACACACACACACACACACACACACACACACACACACACACACACACACACACACACACACACACACACACACACACACACACACACACACACACACACACACACACACACACACACACACACACACACACACATACACATACACACACACACACACACATAACCACACACCCACACATACACACACACACACAGACACACACACACACACACACACACACACACACACACATACACACACACACACACACACACACACACACACAACACACACACACAAACACCCATACATACACACACACTCACACACAACAAACAAACACACAAGTATATAATAAACATCCGACAATTTACAATAAATTATTCTACCAATTTTTTTAAACACATTTACCCAACCTATTCATACCGAATAACGTTTGTAGAATATCCCAGCCGAGGACATGGATGGATTCCCCAATTTAATCCTCGACAGTAACCTACCCGTCTCTTTAATGCAGACTGCAGGGAAGATACTGGGTAAGTGCTGCTGTGGTTTTAGAAGGAGATGCTTTCGCACTTACGAGAACGTCTGTTTGTTTGGACGGATGATGGTGTGTTAAGCTGGAGGCTGCCCGAGAACTGACTGACTAGCTTTCTGTAATTTGTTTCACACTTGAAACTTCGAAACTTATTGAAAAGGTTAACAGTGTAACACGAAACCAACGTTTCCTAACCTAAAACGTTTGAGGGACTGTGATGGAAAGAGTTGAAGGGAAGTTGCGGGGGATCCAATAGAACTTTAGGGCAAGGACTGAAGATGGTGAGGGTCCAGTGAAAATTACTGAGAACCCGGATCTGCAGGTTTTCTACTTTGACGTTGCCGAAGAGCTTTACGGAAAAAAAGCGGATGAATTCCGAGAAGGAGGGGAGCATAAAGATTTACGGATTACATGATTATTAAGGAACCGGAGAGATTGTTAAATATATCTTAACGATTTAAACTGGAATGATTGCAGGTGGTAACAAGACTTTATCGTGTAAAATGCCCACCAGATAGAAGCACCATATGTCAGAACAGAATGTAAATATATTGGAAATTTTGTTTTCAGAGTAATTTGATTGTACCGTCGAGTTTCGATAAAACGTTCTTGTGCGTTAGAAAAAAATAGGAATTTTAGTGAACCCTATTACTATACCTAATTAAAAATGCACTAAATAAGTTTACAGAAATTTATATGCTTATTTATTGGAAGCCCGACACATTTCCTTTGTATGCTATAATGATATAAACATTTCTTGGAAACCTCACTCATTTTTGCTTTGCCCACCGTATTCATATAAACATTTCTTAGAAAAACAATACTCCACATAAACTTACACACGAAATCATACATCACAAACTTACTCACCAAACTCATCACATCACAAAACTACTTCACAAACCAACACAAATTCTACACACAGAAAGACGTCCTCCCTATGGGTTCCCCCATCTCAGGCATCCTAGCAGAAATATTCCTACATCACATCGAAGAACAATACATTGTACAGAACAACAACCATACACAAAAAATAATTTATTACCGTAGATATGTAGATGACATTCTAGTATTATACAACGGATTGAGAAGAAAACAATAAAATAAACTTTCTAGACCTTAGCATCACCAAACACAACACCAGACATAATTTCAAAATATACAGAAAACCAACAACTACCGATACTGTCTTACATAATACATTTAATCACCACACACAACACAAACACGCTGCATTTAATCATATGTTACAAAGCCTAATCAATATACCAATGCTACAGAAAGACTACGACGAAGAACTAAATACAATAAAATACATTGCTCAAACAAACTGCTACCAACACACACTCATAGAACACATACTCAGGAAAATTAAACATAAACATCATCAAACGGCCACGCAGACAAACCACTCAAAACACAACAAATACATATCTCTCACCTACCACAACAAAACACACACGAAATAGCCTCCACATTAAAAAAAAACGTCATTACCAAATATTTTACAAAACAACAAACTCTTAAAGACAGCACATACAACCATTTCAAAAACAAACAGACAAACACAAACTCTCAGGTATTTACAAATTAACATGTAACGATTGTCTCAGCTATTACACCGGCAAGCCATAGGTCATTCTAAACACGTTTCGAAGAACACGTTATTCAAAGAAACCAAACAAACCCAAAATCCAGCTACGCAAAACACCTAAACAACACACACACACACACACACATACACACTAATTTAAACGTTCTCCATACATTAAAACATAGTACATCAAAACTTAAGAAAAGTACGAGATATACAAACACAGCGCAACAGATAAAGAAAACATTAAATGATCACACACATTTTGAAGCCAACCGTCCATTACCTTTTCCATTACATGACACACAACCAAAATAACCCACCTACAGTCTAGATTCCATACCGTTACAGCCTATGTACCTAACACGATGCTGTCAGTAAAAGGTTAGCTTCGTAAAAGGAAAGAATGTTTTGAAACGCGTCAGCAAATAAGCCATTACGTATTCACTTAATTAAGTACTTTTTAATTATAATTTCTTGGAAGCCCGACTCATTTCTTTTGCATACTGTATTGATATAAAGATGTTTTGAAAGCCCGACTCATTTACCTTGCATACAGCATTCATATAAACCTTTCTTGGAAGCCCGACTTTTTTCCGTTGCGTTCCGTATTGATATAAACATTTCTTGGAAGCCCGATTCATTTCCTCTGCATACTATATTGATATAAACATTTCTTAAAAAGCCGACTCATTTCCTTTGCATAGCGAATCAATATAAACATTTCTTGGAAGCACAACTC
>JBAIZL010000001.1:311858561-311863561 GCA_036971475.1 Prosapia bicincta | reverse complement strand
AAAAAAAGGAAATATTAAAAACAAATACATAAGCTTACCATTCGATGGGGTTTTAACAAAGGCTTTCGAAAAGGTTTTTAAAGATGTAAATTTAAAAGTAGTTTACAAAAGCCTAAATAGCCTAAAAATGTACTAGGTAATCCAAAAGATAAAATCAATATGTTAGATAAATCTGGGATTTACGAAGTAAATTGTGATTCTTGTGATGAAATTTATATAGGGCAAACAAAAAGAAAAATATTAACTAGGTTTAAAGAACATATTAGCCATATAAAATATCAAAGACCTGAAAAATCAAGTATTGCAGAACACATCCTATACACTAAAAATTCTTTAGAAATAAATATTCTTAAATTAGTGAAAAATGTTAAATCAAAAAGTCTATTGAATAATTTTGAAAGTTTGTATACACATAAATATGACGAAAATAATCTATTAAATGGTGATAAAGGGCCTATCCCTATCTCTCAACTATATTCACTAATTAGAAGACAGCTGTAGTTTTGTAAAATTAAAATATGTATATAATTGTATTTTGTTTAAAATTAAAAATGTGTGTAACGGTAACTCTACAGTGCAAGTTGAGGGACCAGATCAACCTTCTTCATGTTCGAAGTCTAGCGCTTTGGAACTGAGCCAACTTTCCCATAGCTAGAAATGTAATTTTCAAAGATGTATATGAATTCTTTTTGCAACCATTTGGTTGTCGTTGAAACCTCCATTCCACAATCTTAAATTGCTTCCATGGTTATCCCATAATATCATAATTAATGCTCTAGGATTAAAAATGAATGAAAAGAATATTATAAAGAAACAAACTGGATTAAGGGTATCGAAGCTTGCTTCACAAACGGACAATGGGAAAGCAAATCGAAAAGAAACTACAGCACAATGCAAGCGACGAAAAAGACTTTATAAATAGTAAAAAATAAAAATAATAGTCCAACACACCATAGAAAGGGAAATGGAAATTTCGTTTTATATTTTGCCACTTAATATTGTTGTTTTGACATGTATATATATATATATATATATATATATATATATATATATATATATATATATATATATATATATATATATATATTAATTATAAAATCAAAAGAAACTTGAAAAAATATTTCCTTGTTGACTCAAGTAAGAAATCGACTTTCATAAAAAAAATTATTACTTGTTTTAGCTTTAAAGTAGCGAAAGAAAACTAATTAACTAGATGTAAAACATTTTAAAATAGGCTCTGGTTAAAAAAGAATTTTACAGTGAAAGCAATTTAAATAATCTAAATTTACATCTTCAGCTAATGTTTCGCACTGGTATATTGTGTTCTTGTAACAATGAATAGCATGCCTTTTCTAAATGCAAACCCTCATGTTATGATTCTTTCGAGGTAATATTTAAGTATTTAAAAGATCAGATGCCCATAGCCACAGAACAGGAGAATGACCTATTGTTGTTATTGTGAAAAATAGGTTTAATTTTTTTTTTAAATATAATTGTATGCGTTTCA
This sequence comes from Prosapia bicincta, assembly GCA_036971475.1. Lineage (NCBI taxonomy): Eukaryota > Metazoa > Arthropoda > Insecta > Hemiptera > Cercopidae > Prosapia > Prosapia bicincta. The sequence goes on along the minus strand of JBAIZL010000001.1, from coordinate 311,862,054 downwards.
AATAAAGTGTCAAGTTTGAAGAATAATTAGATAAAACAGCTTTCAAAGTTAAAGTCGAGTATTAAAAGTTAATAATTCAGTTAATTATATTAATTATCACAACGAAATTTGATATTCGAGAATCGAGGAGGAGTTACATTTTAATATCATGAGCTTGTCATAAGGGAATCACCTGAATAGGGTGTTTTTGAATTAATAAAGCACATTATATCTTCTCTCTTAGAGGCATTTAAATCTCCCTTAAGATGAAATAGTTTATAAATTTATCTCTAGACAATTTTACAATAATGTATTTCAACTAATAATCTTTAGAGGTTTTAATTTGCTTAATTAATGTTGATTGTTGATATTTTTATTGTTTTTAATTATGTAGTTTTCAAGTAAGAAGAGAAGCGCAAAAAGTTAAAACAATTCGTGAGTCTTTATAAGTAAACGTATTAAACTAAGAAACTTTGTTCAATTAAAGAATAATTATAATAAGTAATAAATGACGATGTCCATACTAGGTTGTTGAAAGTAATTTTAATAAAAACATATTTTGAACAGGTATTATAAACATAAAATCCTACATACAGAAGAAGACAACCAAAATTGCTTTAAATTCTTTTCGTTAAACAGCTGTTGTATCACATAACCCTTAACATAAAATCAGCTGTTTTATGAAATAATAAGTTTTCATTTATGTTAAGCCAAATAGGACTAAATAACTACATTGCATACCTTGCCCCTTTGAGAAACGTGTATTTCCCATATAAAACTAAAATTAATTCATTAAATTTAATTATTGAAATATTATTTTGAAAAAACTGTAATGACATCAAGTGTCATCCACTACAAATTGAAAAAAATGTATTTTGAGCTTGATTGGTTGAATAAATTGTATTTTATTAACGATATAAAATTTAAACAATACATGTATACATATGTATTTGTTTTGTCAACACCTACCAAGGACTGGTTTATTACCCTGACAGAAATATACAATGGCTAACCCTATTTGAAGGCTTTTAGTACGCTACCTTTGCGGGCTCTTTTCTTAATATTTCTAACATATAATTAATAATTTGAATATCACTAATTTTATCTAAACCCTCATCTGTTTATGTTAATATGTACACGTGAATAAAAAGCTTTACAACTAAGTTTCTTGCTATAAATAAGTTTTTATTAATGACGCCCTAAATTTATTCATTTCCAAATCCAAATCGGAACAACAAAGAGGATAACTCAAATTTAAACATTAACTCACATATATACTATCTAAACTTGGAACACGAAAACTGAGCTAAATTATTTCTAACAGATAACAAGCTTACTAAGGAAACAAAATAGAAGCTAAAGCAATAAAATAATTATTAAACTTGATTCTTTATCTTGGCAAAAAACCACTTCATACGGATTTATTCAGCAGAAGCGTTTCGCGCTAGGTCAGCGAATTTTTCGAAAACTTTTATTAGATAAACACGTCTGCTGAATAAATCAGTAAGAATTGGATTTTTTTGGCAAGATAAACAAACAAGTGTAATTTTTATAAAAACCTCAAGATGTACAACACAAAACTGCAAAAAATTATTTAAACGTTTATTTGGTTTCCTGAAATTACAATTGGAGTTTTCTCATTAATTCAATAAAGGTTTAGTTGTAGTGCATATGTTTCAAGCAATAAAATAATAGATTTTAAAAAAAGATTGAATATTTAATATTATATATTAGTGTAAACTCAATTATAAGAGTTATAATTCTTGCATGCAATTTTGAGACTATTAGTAATTTAAAAAATATGATTGAATTCTAATCATTATTTCCTTTTTTTCAAAGCATTGTTTATTATTTAGAATTATTAAAGTAAAGAAAATGAATTTTTATTTTGAATAGTAATTTAAAATATTACTCACACAATCTCCATAACAAAAATGTTTTTCTTTTAATAATTGCCTTGGGACAAAGTTACGAATTAGAAGTTATTGCCACTAAGTATAGACGAATTTTTAGAAATATTTTCACGTATGTTTCGAATGTTTTTTCCTAAATATTTAATGGAAAAGACTTTATACAAGTAAAAATCTTTAAAAACTTTACAATTTTAAATTTGAATCCCTAAATTGATAAAGAGTTGGTCATTTTTTCAAATAGTAAATTTCATAAAAGATTTTAATAGTTAAATAAATTGAATAAAATATTACTTCTATAAGAAATGGTGAAAAGGTCCTCAGACGTTCAAGAAAATATTCTAATTAACAAATTTTCATAAAAAATGATCTTACAAAAATTGGTTTTTTAGAAAAATATTTGGAAATAACTGAGAAATGAATAATTTAAATTCAAAGACTGTAAAATAAACGAAATTATCTAAAACCAAAAGTATTTACTAAAATGTAGACTAAAAGAAAAAGTGTTTCGGAAATTAAATAAAATTAATTAATTGTTTACCAATTGGCATTTTTGTTTCATTTGATAAAATACTACACTGCTTATACGAGTTGTTTCTATCCAAAGGCTTTAGGAATTGTCAGCTCTAAAATAACCCCGAAAGCTTATCCTGTAAAGTAAAGCTTAAGCCAAGGCGATTTGTTCTTTTTTTTAAACTGGGAATTCAGTTTCCCGAGGGATTCAATTTAGAGAGTGCAGGTGCTTACGATAAATTTCCAGGGTTGGATAATCTAACTCTCCACGGTGTAAATTGCATGATAAGCAGGGGTTATAGTTTAAAAAGTGTAAAACATTAAATAAATGAACTAGGTAATATAGATAAGTAAAATGAAAATTTAAAATTGGTAAATGAATATAACAGTTTCTTATGATATATAAAGGACAAAAAAAAGATTAGAAATTGAAGATGGATCCAAATAAGTAATACACAAAAATAACTCGTATAACCTTCATTACTACAAAGAAATAAGGTAAGTTCTCCTTTCTCATGGGAATGGCTTTGATAAGGTAGAGGGCTGGGCCTTGGTTAGAGGTTCGTCGGATGTGAAAACCTTACCGTCTCCAGATGTGGTATCTATGTATTCGGGGTAACGTGCTGGTCCTTGGTAAGAGGTTCATCGGAGGTGAAAACCTTACCGTCTCCAGATGTGGCATCTATGTATTCGGGGTAATGTGTTGGACCTTGGTAAGAGGTTCATCGGATGTGAAAACCTTACCTTCTCCAGATTTGGCATCTATGTATTCGGGGTAATGTGCTGGTCCTTGGTAAGAGGTTCATCGGATGTGATAACCTTATCGTCTCCGATGTGGCATCTATGTATTCGGGGTAACGTCCTGGTCCTTGGTAAGAGGTTCATCGGATGTGAAAACCTTACCGTCTCCAGATGTGGCATCTATGTATTCGGGGTAACGTGCTGGTCCTTGGTAAGAGGTTCATCGGTTGTGGAAACCTTACCGTCTCCAGATATGGCATCTATGTATTCGGGGTAATGTGCTGGTCCTTGGTAAGAGGTTCATCGGATGTGAAAAACTTACCGTCTCCAGATGTGGTATCTATGTATTC
>JBAIZL010000001.1:311806061-311853561 GCA_036971475.1 Prosapia bicincta | reverse complement strand
AACATGCCTATATAATATGTATGTTTTTGCAATGGCGTGAGGTTCCAATAAAACGCTTATATTGACGCCTGCTTTGTAATTCAAATGCGGATATTCAGATAACGTGGCTCGTCCTGTTATGTTGATAATTTAGAACTGAATTTACTGAGAAAAATATTTATTTTTTGTTATACGTTATTATTATTAGTTTTCAGTTGCCATAGCAACCGATCAATTGGCTTTAACTTATATTATTTTGACTAGCCACACTGTAAAGCCACGGTTTGTTTTATTCATTTCAACAATGTTTACACTTGGCAGTAAGGAATACCCAACAGATTCGATCCAGACTGTTTACAGAGAAAAAATACACAGACAACAAGAATTCTTTATTACGTTTGAACCTAGCAAAATAACTTTTCGAGCTTCAAGTAAACTCCTGTAAACTTAGGCCAAACCATTGTATTGCATGGCTGTTTAGGTTGTTGCCAGTGAGTGTTGTTTACTCGGGCAGCTTTGGTTATGTAGTTGCAAAGGGTAAGCGGCTCGTATTACGTTTGTTGTGATTTATTTGTATTTTATGTTTTGGTGTATATGTAAAATTTCGTGTCGATCTCGTGTGTTAAATGTGGTTTTTTTTGTTGACTTGATGAAATTCTTGTCACAACACAAGTTGTGTAAGTGTTGTATTTCTAATTTTGCGATAAGAAAAAACGAGTCGGTGCCATATTTAATAGAGCGTAGTGTTTGTGTTCATTAAATAGTTGATAAAAGACGCTGTTTACCCAATGTAGAACTTGTTACAGTCCTTAAGGTTTAGTGTGTTACACCTAGTGCTTGCATTTTAAATGTGTTGTTTGTGATTCATTTTGTTGTGTTGTAGTTAAATGATAATTTTAAAATTTAATACTATCCTAAGCCCTGTTTTTGGAAGCTTTATTTGAGGTGTTGTTTATATCTTTTTCTTGACTTAAAGCCAAATATGGTTGTTATGGCCAAACGCAACAAAATTAAAAATTAAAATGATTTAATCTAAAACTAGAGTAGTTAAAACTAAATATTTAAATATTTATACCTACTACTACAAACGTAGGAATGGACCGATAATCTAGATTACTTAAAGTTACACATAAAAATAAAACTAAAATAAAAAAAACTAAACCAAACTATTTCTATCTTAGGCTAACTAAAACTAAACAAAAGTTTACTAAATAGATGCGGTGGCGTAAGAAAGTGACGACACGTTCAACAGCAGTGACATCGCCCCTTAATACAACCTGCAAACTCCCTCGAAGATCATAATGTTGGTGAGTCACGATCAACTCATCACACTCAAGCAGAGCATCCTTGATGGTACCGCAGGACTGACAGTGGTTAATCCTCGCGCCGCATTGACCTTCCATGCGTTAACAAAGAAGGTCCATGCGAAGACGAGTAACCACCCCTTCCTCTCTACGATTAGAAGTAATTGAAGACCTCCATGAGCGAAAGCTATTCTTAATTTCCTTCGCATTTAGCCAATCTTAATTCCAAGCAAGGAATAGTACGCTATTAATGTCAGCGTGAAAAATTTACTTTCGCCTCTTGTGAAGGTTTTTTTTAAAATTTTTTGTACCTTGTGGCATAGTTTATTAAATATTACTTACTTCTTACTTCTTGCTGCGGACGTCCAGGGTCATGTGACTCCGATGGTCCGGTGTCCATAATAAGTTGCTGCAGCTAAGGTCCAAAACTGTTTATCGGTTAATATTGTTTTGATGTTTCCCTGGCTTCCCAGCGCAGACAGCAGAGCTGCTCTTGGTGGAATTGCTGAGGAGCATCAAAGGAGGATATGGTCTAGAGTCTTCTCCTCTTTTCTACAGTTAGGGCAGAGTGGAGATTCACTCAGATTAAATCTGAAGAGATAGGTCTCAGTCACAATGTGTCCGATTCTTGCTCGTGCTGCAAAGACGGCAGTAAATCTGGGAACCCCTTGATACATTTCCAAATCATTTGGTTCTTTTTGAATTCCATAGAGGTTTCTACCTTTGGTTTCTTCTCTCCAACGGTGGATCCATTTTCTTCTAACTGATGTTTTCACAGCACTCAGGCATTTCTTTAGAGAGTACTGTGGTAAGAAGACTGGACCCATTTCCGCTGCTTGTTTGGCGATTGTATCTGCTTTTTCATGACCGTCGATACCGCAGTGTGAGGGGATCCGCTGGGGAATCATTTGTTTCTCATCTTTGCTGAGAGTGTTGAGTAAATTTGTTATCTCTTCTAGTCTGAATGAGTAGCTTCCTGGTTTCCGGTTCTCTATTATGTGCAAGGCGCTCTTGGAGTCAGTGAATATACAGAACTTCTCTGCTCGTAGTTGAAGGCAGTTTATCAAGGCTGCATTTATTGCCAGCAACTCTGCATCGATACTGGAGGCTGCATTTGCTGATATGTAATATTCTTCTCTAGTGAAGTGGTTATAGTAGCCTGCTCCTGACTTATCTTGGACTAGATCTACTGACCCATCGGTGTAGATTTGAACGGAGTCTGGGTACAGATTCTGAATCATTTCCAGTGACTCTCGCCGAAGTGCCTCCTGGGGGTCTTCCTTAGTTAGGCAAGAAGGTAGGTTTAAAGTTACCATTATTTCATTCTGCTTCCAAGGGGGTTCGTGGTTGCAAACCGGGATTTCCTCTGGAGTCTCAGAAGGCATTTCAGCAGCGAGCAAATTGATACTGTGAGTGTATGATTGCCGTGTAGTCGTTTCTTTTAAAGATTGTAGTGGATGGGTTATGTGTAGTGAGAGGGTTTTTAGATGTTTATTCCATGTTTGTTCTTCTAGCAGTAGTTTATTAAATATTGTTATTTGTTTATTAGAAAAATAAATGTGCTAAATATCTAGCACACAGAAATGGATGAAGTAACAAAAAATATACAAATTATGGCACAAAATACAAAAAGTGAACGAAAACTATACAGCAGGCCAAGAATGGAATGTGCCACTCATATACATACACAAAAGCAGAAATAAATTTTTTCACTTAGAAATCCGAACAACAGGATAAAGGATAGCATTCTAAACTAATAAGTATATACTACACATTATACACTTCAACACAAAGAAGAAACTGAAAGCACTAATTGTAATACACAATAAAACATACAAATGAAAATCCTATTTTTACAAACAGATTGCAGTTTTCAACAAACACTCAAAGGACACATAAACTATTAATGACTACCCAATGATAATTTGCTAAACACATACCAGCAACAGATCACACTTTTCACAGATCATAGCAGAAATTCTTCACATTAGAAAAAGCACCATATCTAAACACAGACGAACAAAATAAAGTACACAAATAAGGAAAACAAAATATAAAGTAATAAATGGATAAACGTAATATAGATCACATATACTTCATACGCACACGTTACAGAAAACCAGTCTTTAAAACAAACCTCAACAACGCTTTACATCGGGCAACCTAGACAATAACGACAATCTCCTAGTTTCTCCCTTAAACTTTATGTTTCAATAAGTTACTTTAATTATAAGATCGACTAATCATTAATTTTCAAAGTTAAACATAAAAATGTCACCAATACTAGGAAATCCACCAATAGAATTTCATCTTGTGTTAACAATAAGTTCACTTCAGTGAAATCGTTTCATGATTTCTAAAACTGCATTATTTCGTACTCATAGTTGTTATCCGATGGCTTGTAAATGTTGACAAATAAAGGCCCCGAGAAAGGGTCGCGAACCATATTAAATTGTAAGGAATCGTAACAATGATAGCACGTTTTTAGGGCCGTAAAAAGTAATTTGATTTCAATACTAGAATAGATAAAACGCCGGGGGAGGTTTACGGCCGGTATAACAGTGCGAACGATGCGTTTAAAATGTTGAGTTCAAAATTATTTGCAAGAGAGAAATCTGTGTGAAGCTAAGTCAAGTTGATAGACTAGGTGAGGGTGCAGTAGGTGGAAGTGTAGGTGGGGAAGCATCGGTGCAGAATAAATAAGAAGCGAACTGTGTCTGATAAAGGTTTTTCAAGAGTTAGTCAGCCAGAGATGAAAGGGCTTTGGTGGTCTCGCCCTTTGAGCGTCTATCAATGGTGCGTTAGTAGCGCAGTCAGAAAATTATTTCGGGGGGGGGGGGGGGTGCGTCACTGGCCTGGGGAAATCTACCTGAACATTTTTAAATATTCCACATCTGGAAAAAACATTTTACACTATTCCAGCACGGAAAATCTACAATGTCAATTTCAACTAATTTAAGGCGGGTAAGAAATTAATGCAAATATCTCGTTTTTTTTAAACTTGAAGAGTTAATAGTATTAAAATTGTTTACTCGAGTTTGAGTTACGCCAAATTAGGATTTGACTCGAAATGCATTTTTGTAACGTTTTGGTACAGTAATGGAAAAGTATCGTTAGACGTTTATTTCTACCATAAACTTTTCACACAAGTATACGTTGTCTATAACTCTGGTGATTTGACCACTGAGTTGAACAAATTACACTTGACGTCAGAGCAATGCAGAGCATAAGTCCTAAAGTAGATGTATCTTCTAATCAGACCCATCCTCCAGAGGAAACATTTTTCTATAAGGCTCATCTAGATATGGTCCCCTCAATTCCGCAAAAAGATTCATCAACTCATCATTTTCTTACTTCAGCGCCAGAAGTGTAATTGTTATACCACGTCCTGTAGGTCTGATACATATCAACCCTTCTATTACAGTCATACTCCCGCATATTATAGTCTTACACCCGCCTATTACGGTCTTACTCCCGTCTATAACAGTCTTACTCCCGTCTATCACAATCTAACTCCCGTCTATTTCAGTCTTACTCTCGTCAATTACAGTCATACTCCCGCCTATTACAGTCTTACTCCCGCCTATTACAGTCTTATTTCCGTTCATTACAGTCTTACTCATGTCTATTACAGTCTTACTCCCGTCTATTACAGTCTTACTCCCTTCTATTACAGTCTTACTCCCTTCTATTACAGTCTTATTCTCGTCTATTACAGTCTTACTCCCGCCTTTTACAGTCATACTCCCGTCTATTACAGTCTATACTCCCGTCTATTACAGTCTTACTCCCGCTTATTACAGTCTTAATCCCGCCTATTACAGTCTTACTTTCGTCTATTACAGTCTTACTCCCGCCTTTTACAATCCTACTCCCGTCTATTAGAGTCTTACTCCCGTCTATTACAGTCTTACTCTCGTCTATTACAGTCTTACTCCCGCCTATTACAGACTTACTCTCGTCTATTACAGTCTTACTCCCGTCTATTACAGTCTTACTCCCGCCTTTTACAATCCTACTCCCGTCTACTAGAGTCTTACTCCCGTCTATTACAGTCTTACTCCCGCCTATTACAGTCTTACTCTCGTATATTACAGTCTTACTCCCGTCCATGACAGTCTTACTCCCGTCTATTACAGCCTTACTCCCGCCTATTACAGTCTTACTCTCGTCTATTACAGTCTTACTCCCGCCTATTACAGACTTACTCTAGTCTATTACAGTCTTACTCCCGTCTATTACAGTCTTACTCCCGCCTATTACAGTCTTACACTCGTCTATTACAGTCTTACTCCCGTCTATTACAGTCTTACTCCCGCCTATTACAATCTTACCTCCCGCATATTACGGTCTTACTCCCGTCCATAACAGTCTTACTCCCGTCTATTACAGCCTTACTCCTGCCTATTACAGTCTTACTCTCGTCTATTACAGTCTTACTCCCGCCTATTACAGACTTACTCTCGTCTATTACAGTCTTACTCCCGTCTATTACAGTCTTACTCCCGCCTATTACAGTCTTACACTCGTCTATTACAGTCTTACTCCCGTCTATTACAGTCTTACTCCCGCCTATTACAATCTTACCTCCCGCATATTACGGTCTTACTACCGTCCATTACAGTCTTACTCCCGTCTATTACAATCTTACCTCCCGCATATTACGGTCTTACTACCGTCCATTACAGTCTTACTCCCGTCCATTACAGTCTTACACTCGTCTATTACAGTCTTACTCCCGTCTATTACAGTCTTACTCCCGCCTATTACAATCTTACCTCCCGCATATTACGGTCTTACTCCCGTCTATTACAGACTTACTCCCGCCTATTACAGTCTTACTCTCGTATATTACAGTCTTACTCCCGTCCATTACAGTCTTACCTCCCGCATATTACAGTCTTACTCCCGTCCATTACAGTCTTACCTCCCGCATATTACAGACTTACTCTCGTATATTACAGTCTTACTCCCGTCTATTTCAGTCTTACCTCCCGCATATTACAGTCTTACTCCCGAATACAACAGTATTGCTCCCGTTCATCACAGTCTTACTCCCGTCTATTACAGTACTAGTCTCGTCTATTACAGTCTTACTCCCGCCTATTATAGTCTTATTCTCGTCTATTACAGTCTTACTCCCGCCTTTTACAGTAATACTCCCGTTTATTACAGTATTACCTCCTGCATATTACAGTCTTACTCCCGTCCATTACAGTCTTACTCCTGTCTATTACAGTCTTACCTCCCGCATATTACAGACTTACTCCCGCCTATTACAGTCTTACTCTTGTATATTACAGTCTTACTCCCGTCCATTACAGTCTTACCTCCCGCATATCACAGTCTTACTCCCGTTCATCACAGTCTTACTCCCGTCTATTACAGTCTTACTCTCGTCTATTACAGTCTTACTCCCGCCTATTACAGTCTTACTCTCGTCTATTACAGTCTTACTCCCGCCTTTTACAGTCATACCCCCGTCTATTACAGTCTTACTCCCGTCTATTACAGTCTTACTCTCGTATATTACAGTCTTACTCCCGTCCTTTACAGTCTTACTTCCGTTTATTACAGTCTTACTCCCGCCTATTACAGTCTTACTCTCGTATATTACAGTCTTACTCCCGTCTATTTCAGTCTTACCTCCCGCATATTACAGTCTTACTCCCGAATACAACAGTATTGCTCCCGTTCATCACAGTCTTACTCCCGTCTATTACAGTACTAGTCTCGTCTATTACAGTCTTACTCCCGCCTATTATAGTCTTATTCTCGTCTATTACAGTCTTACTCCCGCCTTTTACAGTAATACTCCCGTTTATTACAGTATTACCTCCTGCATATTACAGTCTTACTCCCGTCCATTACAGTCTTACTCCTGTCTATTACAGTCTTACCTCCCGCATATTACAGACTTACTCCCGCCTATTACAGTCTTACTCTTGTATATTACAGTCTTACTCCCGTCCATTACAGTCTTACCTCCCGCATATCACAGTCTTACTCCCGTTCATCACAGTCTTACTCCCGTCTATTACAGTCTTACTCTCGTCTATTACAGTCTTACTCCCGCCTATTACAGTCTTACTCTCGTCTATTACAGTCTTACTCCCGCCTTTTACAGTCATACCCCCGTCTATTACAGTCTTACTCCCGTCTATTACAGTCTTACTCTCGTATATTACAGTCTTACTCCCGTCCTTTACAGTCTTACTTCCGTTTATTACAGTCTTACTCCCGCCTATTACAGTCTTACTCTCGTCTATTACAGTCTTACTCTCGTCTATTATAGTCTTACTCTTGTCTATTACAGTCTTACTCCCGTTCATCGCAGCCTTACTCCAGTCTATTTCAGTCTTACTCTCGTCTATTACAGCCTTACTCCCGTCTATTACAGTCTTACTCCCGTCTATTACAGTCTTACTCCTGTCTATTACAGTCTTACTCCCGTCTATTACGGTCTTGCCCCTTTCTATTACAGTCTTACTCCCGTCTATTACAGTCTTACTCCCGTCTATTACAGCCTTACTCCCGTATATTACAGTCTTACTCCCGCCTATTACAGTCTTACTCTCGTCTGTTACAGTCTTACTCTCGTCTGTTATATTCTTACTCCCGTCTATTACAGTCTTACTCCCGTCTATTACAGTCTTACTTCCATGTATTAAACTTAAAAGATGGCTTCATAATGCAGTGCCTTATGTATTACTGAAACATAACTTGGACCTTGTCTTGCTGGGCCTTTCCCTTGCCTGCGCCACTGTGCTGTGTGTAGGGATAAAATACCAGGGACATGAGGGACCCATTTCTAATTTTGAATGGACAATTTTTGGTTAGGGGAGGTTTAAGCGTTTTGGGAATGAGATTTCGTTCATGCACTGGAAACTGACTGAATATAACTTTATTTATGCCTCTTATGTGGGCGAGACTAAGAGAGAGGTTGGTGTTCGTGTACGTGGACATGACAATAATAGTAAGAAGGATAAAAAATCTTCCTCTCGTGTTTTCTTTGAACATAGTGAAAGGTTTGACAGTTTATTTCTTGAATTTGATTATGACAATTTAATTATAATGGGTAATGAGTAAAACTGGATGAAGAGGACTTATTCTGAAGTTGTCCATATCAACTTACAAAAGAATAGTATAAATATCAAAAATGATTTTGATAAGTTACATAGAAGGTATAAGTTGTTGTATAAATACAAAACATCAAAAAATTAGTTAGTGTTGATTTGCAAGATTGAACCTTTTGTTTTATGGTGTTATGTTGTTATTTTTGTGTTGTTTTATATGTGAATATTGTTGTTATCTCGGTTTTGTTGCTATTTTAGATACATTTATGACTCTCACTACTTTGCTAGGTTATTGCATTAAATTTCTGACTAAAATTTCATCGAATGTTTTTAAAGCTTTAAATTATTATAGTGAGTGTACTTGTACTATATATGCATAATGAAAAGCAATGTAATATTGTTGATAAGGGTAACAAATTAGTTCCCGAAATGTTGCACTAAGTAAATAAACGGTTGACTCGATATTCAACCGGCTTATCATTTATTCAACCTTTTATTTATTTAGTATTGCTCTCTTTAATTAATTTCTTTTCAGTGATAAAAAATATATCTAAATTCAAAGGCTGGAATTTCATAGATACGAAGTCTCATACTAAGACTTATCTTTTGGTTTACTGTTTTTTATTTGATCTATGTTTGTTATTAAAAGGTTTTATTAAGAAACTTTGAATTTAATTTAGAAATATTTTTGAATGGAGTTTAAAGTATCAAGAAAATAATAAGTATAATTTGTAAAAGCTCTTTATGTATTATTATTGGGAGTATTCCAGAGAAATAATTCAACAGAAATGATCAGAGACTCAAACAAAAATACTTCAGCAAAGTTGAAAGTATCTTTCGAAATAAGTCAAAGTATTTAAATAAATCGTCGTCGAAATAAAACCTGTCAAATAAATTTGAGTTGTTAACGTCGTCAAAGAGCATCAGGCACCCATAGACCGTTAGAGAAGCCTAACGGGTTCTTTATTAATTTGTTTAAAGCCAGTAAAACCTGTAGTTTATATTTCCCAAGATTTAAGTGACTCTACAGAAGCTTTAATTGAATTTTAAGTAATTGTATAAAGGTATTTTGAAACCAGAGTTGATGGTTTACTCAGGAACAGTTATTCCTGCGCATGCGTGAGTAATACAGTTGCAGAAAATTTTAAACAGGTAAAACGTTATTTCTTAGTTGAAAGATTTTTAAAACAATTTAATTATTTTTTTCTCAACTAATGTTTTGAACGTGTATTTCAGCTCTGTTTTCAGAAATGTTTTGAAATCAAGGATATAAAAATTGGGTTTAAAGTTTCTTGTTATAATTGCTTTCACTATAACCAAGACAATAATGGAGGCATTAGTTTAATTTGATTTATAAATAACCACAATTAGTAGTAATGTTTTAAAGTGTTTGATATTTTAATAGCTAACAATTGTTTGTTGTTTAAAAAGATAAAGTTTAAATCTAATATGTAATAATTACTTTAGTATAGGCTCTTGAACCCAACAAATATACCTTAGGTTTCGTTATTTATTTAACGCTATGTACTACAAATTTAATTACTAAAATTGGTTTGAATAAGTAGCTCGTACGTATAAATAGTTAGACAAGAGTTGGTGAGTAAATAATGGCCAAAGTGTAGTGAAGCTGGCGATAGTTTGTGCCGAGACGGAGTGAACGCGTTGGGGACAGCCTAATGAGTCTGGAACAAAGTTCCCCTAGAAACGGGGAATATATTAAAACTTTCAAGAGGAATGGAGACATAAACGGGTAGGGAACGTAAACAGGGTACTTTATTCAGGGAGTTGGAGAGTGTAAGGAATAAAATGTGCACTGTAGGGTCGGAAGGAGAAAGTCCAGGATTTACCATAATGCCGCTCTAACAACACAATGCGGTAAATTAATTAAACCTAAAGAAGCCTTATAAAAGTAGTCAATGGTAAATTAAATAAAATAACCGAAGCGTAAATGAAAATACTAAATAAATACAATGAACACTTCTTGAGTAATATTCAAATAAACAAGGCTGGGAAAGAAATAAACACAATAAAAATTATGAGTCTTTGTGAGCGATTGAAAGATGAATAATGAGGAATTAAACAAAATAATAATACAATAAAGAAATAATAAAAACGTACCACTAAGTGAAAGAGTTTACTCAGTCAGTGAGAAATGTCACGTGACAATAAAGCAACAAGTTGCTTATAAAATGGTAGGAACGTGTGAAGATTCCTATTTCTTAAACTGTTAGATGTGGGACGGGGGGACTGATAAAAATAACAGGTAATGAAAACTTGGGAGAAGCAAATATTAAGAATAAAATTAACAAAAATAACTTCTCTTGAAAACATTACAAATTATGCTTCTTAGCCTAATTAAATATGGTAGTAACCAAATATAAGGAATTATTCAAAGAGAACGAAGACTTTTAAAAAGCGTAAATGGTGAGTTGAATAAAAATAATCTAATTTAGCATAAGTAAGCGTACAAAAGAAATAAAATTAATAGACTGCTTGAGTAGCATTCAAAATAAACAACGGATTAAAATAAATAAACACAATGTAAATTATGAAGCCTAAGGAGCGATTCAAAGATAAACAATGAGTAAGTAAAATAATAACACTAATCATCTGAAAAACCAAACGCGCCGCTAAATGGAGAAATTATCTCACTCAGTGAAAATTCATCCGTGACAATACAGCAATAAGTTTATAATTTTATATTATAAGGGCCAGCTACCATTTTATAATGGGGCTTCTTAACATGAGTAAAGTTTAATACATTTTAAACATATGTTAGATAAAGAACAGTAAAACAGATAAAAATAATACTTAAGGGAAACTTATAAGAAGATGGATGTTAAAAAGTGAAATTAACAAAAACATTCACTTAGCTCGAAAACAACACAAATACTGCCTTATTAAAGAAAAGGGTGGCAGCCACAACCGGTGCCGTACATTGAAAGGATTAATGGGACAACCTGGTTGTCAGGATCTTGCTTAGAATCAAAATAGTGCGAAGTAAAACGAAACAAACAGACAAATTCAATCAGTAGGTTTAAGGAATATAATGGCTGAAAATTATCTGAAATTAAGTTTCACTGAGAACAGCTATAACAGGTTTAATGAATGCAAGAAGGAAATATTCCTTATGTAGTCGCTCTCTGCGACGCTTTGACTCTCCGATGATTATATTTGCAAAATTAGGGGCGACCTATTTCGCCCTGAAAGTGTAGAAAGTGGTGAGAGTAGAAAGTAGATCAGAAACAGTACTAGCTTCAAGCCGTGGTCACCAACATCAGCTGATCGTATTTTTGCATTACCAGTGACTCGCGGTAGTAAAATGAATTTTGTAAATTCTACAAGGAATTTACCCTTTAATGATGGTCTCTGTAAGGGGGTGAATGGGAAGTGGTTTGCTCAGGGAGACACCGCTCTTAGATATCGGTTTTTCCAAAGTTGCCTTTTATAACTAGAAGTTATGCAAAAAAAAAAAAACAAGGGCCCTGACTGCTGAGGTATTTAGATCGAGGAAAACCCTAAAAGGAAATCTTTTTTTCATTTTCTTTTTGTCGATTAGGCCCGTGGGAACTCACCCAGCCTTCCGGCGCGCTGCCTCTGTCTCACATTCGCTTGTGGTTAGTATTCCTAACGCGTGAAGGATTCCGGATAGATTGGGCACGCACAAACCTAATAAACCATTTTCATGGAAAATCAGGAGATAGTGAAATGAAACAGTACGGTAAGTGACATAAAGGCGGGATGAAAAAACCTGCCAAAAAGGAACCCTGCTAGGAAAAACTCCGCGATAGATTTGTGCTTGGAAGAGGTTCAATGGTCTGAGTGCGTAGTTGCAAATTCTTTAGGCGGTAAGTATGGTAGCCTAAGAGGTAAGAAATTTTCAAAGACTCTAATGAATTGAAAAAAATGTCTTTTCAAGTGAAACTGCAAAACACGAATCAGTCACTAAGGTTCCTCTGGAGTCGACTCACAGTTTAGGAGTTATAGGGCAGAACACGCAACCGTAAACTTGGCCTTGAGTGATCGCAGTAAGCGAGACGGGAGGTATAAATCTTTCCTACAAACATGACAAGAACTGTCAAATCACTGAATTGCAAGATACGGTCGATATTAGATAAATTCGATGATAAAATAGCTAAGGTATGAAATAACAAATAATCTTCAGATATTTGTAGACATATCCCATGCAGAAGCTGTTGATGTATAGTATATTCTGAATATGTCACATGTTTTAAGAAGTGGTAGTAGACGAGAAATCTCGTGCGATCTCTCAGGGCCAAGTGCACGGTTGCGTTGTCCGCACAATACATTTGGTCAAGCTCTCCGGGATTCGAGATATCTGTAGAGTGACTGGCCGGCGCTAGTTGGAAAACATCAGGCTATTGCAATGAGTTTTAGTACTTCATCGGGTTGCTGGCCGACAAATGGATACGAATTACATTGGGAACTAACTGGCGTGTTTAACTTTAAAAATCCAAACGAGATGAGTCGCATCGAATTTGGCCTGTGATATATCTCTTGACTTGGGAGCGGGTTTAAAACTGCCCAAAGCACTGCTACCTTAAGGTATATTGTACTTACCTCCCTGATCTAGTCAAATAGCCCCTTCCCTCTTACCAGGTTTAGGAGTTTTCTGACTAGTGTTTTACCTTCAGCATCCGCTTCCAGAGCTGTGCTATCTCCAAAGAGGTTGAAGCGCCTCTCGGCAAGTGCTTCACATCTATAAATGATGTGTGTGGCGGTCTCCAGTTCTTGCCCGCATAATCTGCACACTGGTTCATCTTTGTAGATACCCATTTTATGCAGATGTTTCCTTAGTCCACCGTGTCCCGTGAGTAGACCTGTGGCTATCCTCAGTTCCTGCCTAGACAGATAGATGAGACTCTTCTGCAGCCCCAAGGAAGGTTTCCTAAGGGTTAGCTTACTGTGTCTCATCCCTTCAGCCCTGATCCAGTGCTCACAGTGTCTTTCAGCCATCCACCTTCGCACTGCCATCTTGACCATGGATTTGGAAATACCTACCGCAGGCTCCGGTCTAATCAGGGGAGTCGAAGACCCCTCTCTGGCCAGCGCATCTGCAGCTTCATTTCCAAGTATTCCCCTATGCCCTGGCACCCAACCTATCTTGATTTGATTGTACCTTGCCAGGGCTTGTAGGTTATTTAGGCACTCCCTGACTATGGCCGAGGTGACCACATGTCCGTTTAGTGCCTTAATTGCTGCCTGACTGTCGGAGAAAATAGCAATCTGGGTCCCGTGTGTTCCCCTTCTCGCTATCTCTCCCAGACAGGCATTTATAGCATATATTTCGGCCTGAAAGACAGAGGTATGCCTCCCCAAGGAAAAACTAGTTTTACCCTTGGGTTTTTACAATACACCCCCGCTCCAGTGCCGAAGTCCATCTTGGAGCCATCTGTGTACCAGATGTGAGCTGCCGATGTTAATGTCCCTGACCATTCCATCATAGTTTGGTGGACCTGGTCAGGTGCAAACGGAGTAATGTGGTCGCTGCCCATTTGACCACGCACTCGATACTCATATGTCCCGAAACATCTGGGAGGTTAGCCCAGTTGTTCGAGTTGCGCAATCTCCATGCCGCCAGCCTCGCCTCTCCCCTAAGGACAAGCTCAAGGGGGGGGGGGAGGTTAAGCATTACTTCCATTGCTGCACCAGGTGTAGTTGACATCGCTCCCAGTGTGCACAGACAAGCCAATCTCTGGATAGAGCTCAGTTGAGCTCTTATCTGTGCCTGGTTGGTCTTTGTCCACCACACCAGAGCACCATAGGTAATCATAGGTCTTATCACCCTCAGATACATCCAGTGCATCATTGATGGCTTCAGTCCCCATTTCTTACCCACCATTCTTCTCACTGTCATCAGTGCCCTTTTGGCCCTGTTAACTGTCCTCTCAAGATGTAGGTTCCAGGTGAGTTTCCTGTCCAGAGTAACTCCCAGGTACTTCACCTCCCCCACAAACTCAAGGTATTCACCAAACAAGCGAGGCATCCTGGTCGTCAGATCATTTCGCTGTCCGGTGAAGTTAATAAGAGCAGTCTTTTTCGTTCCGAATTACATTGGGAACTAACTGGCGTGTTTAACTTTAAAAATCCAAACGAGATGAGTCGCATCGAATTTGGCCTGTGATACTAGTGTGGCTGAAATGTGGTTGGGAGCGAGACGTCGATGTGGTTAGCATAACCATTCTGTATGATTGGGGTCAAAACGTAATAGATCTAGTCTGTAAGAGTCACAGAGGTTTTAATCTGATACCTTTTCGTCATAGCAGGTATTTGAAAATTACGACTTGAGTAACTAGAGTTTTGCCAAATTTAGCGAGGTGGAGTAACGTAGAGTGTTGAACATTCAAGACGAAATAGTACGAATTTTACTAAGGTAACCACCTGGTCGATGGTAGTACTGATTCTCCCGTTGTGTGGACACGGGAAGATAATGAGTTTTTAAAATACGTTGAGTTTTTGATAGTCGGTAAGGCTAGATATAGAAGGTCTCCATAGTTAAAAATACTCTGAGACCAGATAACGCCATCAGTACTAGATCAAAATACCTGATATTAAGTATCCCATTTACTCCGTCAAGTCACGTCAGCTAAGTATGTCTGAGCTTGCTATTACGTTCCAAACGAAATATGAGCTTTGGTAAAATTGTTATATTACAAAGACGTATTACTGTCGACGTTTTTATTAAACTAAATAATGATTTGACGAAGAAATTTAACGCAGTAAGTTCTTTATAAATGTAATCCAAGTTTGCGAGTCGTTAGTGTATTTAATAAAACCTTTGAAACTCTGCATTTCTTCTTGGAAAATAAAATCCCGAGTAAATCCTCAAGAGAAATAGTTAAAACTAGTTAATCCTCTCACGTTAAAACGAAGAAAACCGCACATTTTTAGAAATGTGTTTAGATTTAATAGAAAAAACTGAGGAAATAATATATTAAGAGCTACCTATATTCTGCGATGCATTGACGCGGCTGAAAAAAGTAAAAGAACTCAAAAATCCTAACGAAATAGTTCAATACAAACGCAGATACATAAGGCTAATTCCGCCACCAATTGTACTGGAAAAGAGTTTAAAAAACAGCATGGAAAGCAATTAAAAATAAACAGTTCTCACGAAATAAACACCATGTTTGCCGGATACAGGTCACCTCCAATGCAAAGACATAAAAAGTAATAGGTCACAACGAAAATTGAATTCTATGAAAATGCATTTTAACGTTGCATCGCATGCTTTGATATGGTTTCATGAAGTAATTACTATAGCGTTTGTTGCTTTTACGTCCACAACAGATGTATCTAAAAACACTTGCGTGTATATGAATGCAATGTTGTGTAAACATTTCAGAGCGATCGGTGAAGGACATTCGGTCATTTGAAATTTTGATCAATGAACATTCTTTTTTATATTGATCAAAAACTAATTGTAAATTATAAATAAATAACATTTTTTGATCATATAAACCTTTTATATAATTCTGATTTACATTTCGATTGCAAAGTAGTCATCTTCAAAGGAAATTACTGCAAGCTAACTCGTACTACTAAGTTAGTCTTATAGAAATTTCATTTGAAGATGATTGCTTTACAGTCGAAATGTACATCAGGTTTAAAATAAAAAGTCAATTCGATTAAGAGGTTTATTTATTTATTTATAATAAAAAAATACACCCCTGTTGCTCCAAGCTGTTATAAGTTTAAAACTAAATAACGTTAAAACAGCCAAGATTAGTTCGTTTGAAGTAAATACATGTGCATGTAACGTTATGTCACTTAATTTCCGAAGTTGTTATTCTTATAAAGTTACGATCCCAAGTTGTAATAAATTCGTCCTATGTCCACATAACCTATAACATAAAATCAGCTGTTTTGTGAAATCGTATGTTATCACCTATTTTAAGTCAAATAGGACGAAATAACTATACTGCATACTTTGCCCCTTTTGTGAAAAGCTTTTCTCCTATATAAAACTGAAATAAATTAATATTTGAAAAAAACTGTGTTAACATAACGTGTCATCCACTAAAAGTTTAAAAAAGTGTATTTGAACTTGAGTGGATGAATACAAAGTATTTCTATTAACGATTGAAAATTGTAACACGTTACATACATACATATATATATATATATATATATATATATATATATATATATATATATATATGTATACAAATTATGCAAATTTGTATGCAAATTTATACGTTAATTTTATTACAATTATTTTACGTTTTTTATTTTCCCATTCTGTTTGCAACAATGGAATGACGTAATAAATAAAACCAGATTGAGATATTTACACCATGATCATAAGTGAGTGTTTATGTGCTTGAATGTTTGTTTGGCTTCCCGAATCTTAAACGCAAAACTGTTCTTCGTATAAATACAAATCTTGTTTCTACCTGGAGATACCACACTCATGTTCTCGGAAAATACAAAGTCCCCTTATTTACAGAAAACTGTCGTTTGACTTTTCAACTATCCCTATGCACTGACAGACTATATCTAATTGAAGACCTTTATTTGTGGGCGTCTGAGAGACTGGATTAGTGTATAATATTTTCTTTCAATATTAAGAAAAAATAATTGGTAAACAAAAGAATCATTAATTGTCTTTGTGTTGTACATCTTGAGATTTCTCTTATAAATTACACTTATGGTATCACTTGGTAAAAGAAAACACTACTTAATGATATTTTTCAACAGAAGCGTTTCTCACTAGGTCAGTGTATTGTTCAATGCTGTGAGTCACGGTAAGGCTGAAGCTAAGATGTGTTGTGTTTTGTGAATACGCACACTCATACCAATAACGGCAATGTCTGTGACTCACAGCATTGAGCAATGCACTGACGTAGTGAGAAACGCGTCTGCTAAAAATATCAGTAAGTTGTGTTTTTTCCCACGGTATACCAGAATATAATTTAAAAGAATCATATTTCTCTTTATTTCTTAATATATATTTTGTATGGTACAGCCTTTTACCATATTACTGATCCATTATAAATTTTTTTAGGTTAGGTCTTGTCCTATAATTTTAACAAAAGCGTAATATTTTTCTTTGCTCGCGAATAGGAGCAAAACAATTTACTATTTAATAATTAGTTGCTATTATTTACCAATAAAAATGTTCTCTATTTTCCGCTTTATCAATTTAAAAAACTCTAATTTTTAAATACAAATGCACGATTAAAATGCAAAAATTTTAAAGATTTAATTTTCCTAAATTTCAAAATCATTAAATTTGTATATATTCATTTATAAATTATCTAATATTAAAACTGCCCTATCTTTCCAATGATTTCCATAATTAACCTTGGCTATATTAAAGCTCTATTTAATTTTAAAGTGAAACCGACTAACCAAAATATAAGCAATTCAAAAAGCCACCTTCGAAAAAGCCTAGTAAAATTTTACACCGCCATTCCAGTGTCATTAAATTCATCTCAAACTGAGTTGTTAGAAATTATGTGTTTTTATCTTTGAAACCCTCCAAACTTTAATTTATTGTTTATTGCAAAAATGTTTGCTTTTAACGGTTGTAACATGTGTAAAACCGTACATTACATTCGTGAGCCTCCAGGATGGTTTCCTTCATATACTACGAAACCTCTAAACCGTAGAGGTGATGGTATATCAGCAATGGTATTTCAGCGGTAATTTGACCTATAAATCATTTTAAAAATCTTATACTTTAAATTCATAAATTGGTTTTAAAGATTTTTTGATTCTTTCATTATTTACATTACTTCTTTTCATTATGATCTATTCCTTTAACTGTCTTTTTAACTCTCTATATTTTTTCAATAGGTTGTATCTTTCTTTTTATTAAAAGGTTATTAAATAATTTCCTTATTCCCTGTCATTAAATTAAATTAAATTTTGTTTAAATTACTTGTATATATCCAGGTTAGACTTAAACCTAAGTAATTTATTTCGGAAACGACATTCTAAGCCTTCTTTCCTTTTATAAACATGTGATTTTGATATATTAAAGACAAACACTGAGTCCTTTAGTTTCGCATTCATGTTTAAAATTGTCCCTACTGAAACTAGTTTTAGTTTATGTAACACACATTGGAAAAGGTGCTTAATTTTATTACATAATGTAATTATTTTGTATTAAAACGGTCTAGTATTGTTTTAAGTGTGTGTGTGTGTGTGTGTGTGTGTATTTGTGCTTGAGCGCTCGTTTTTGGGCGTGTGTATGTATCTGTGCTTGTATATATACTCGTGTATGTATGTGTGTGTTTACGTGTGATTGCGTGTGTGTGAATGTGTTTGTGTGTGTGTGTGTGTGTGTGTGTGTGTGTGTGAGTGTGTGTGTGTGTGTGTGTGTGTGTGTGTGTGTGTGTGTGTGTGTGTGTGTGTGTGTGTGTGGACATGTGTATGTATGTATGTGTGTGTGTGTGTATGTGTGTGTATGTGTTTGTGTTCGTACGTGCGTGTGTGTGTGTGTGTGTGTTGTGTGTGTGTGTGTGTGTGTATGTATGTGTGGATATGTGTGTGTGTGTGTGTGTGTGTGTGTGTGTGTGTGTGTGTGTGTGTGTGTGTGTGTGTGGTGTGTAAGTGTGCGTACAATAAATTTAATCAGGTAAAATATATAAAAGTATTGAAGTAAATGTATGAATTAGTGTAGCTACGGAAAATATCATTTAATCTGGGTTATTGGAAATGACACAGCTCTTGTACAGAGAACATCCCTGACGATTTTATTCCTTTCCTAGAGATTCCTCGCAAAAACTAAAAATACAAATTTAATAATTGCAACGTTTGTTATTTCAAATACTACTCGTTGAGAGCAAAATTGTAAATTATAATTACATTTACGTACAACTATCTGAATTTCCAAAACCAAATCTTTTACAGTTGTTATTTAGCGACTCAAATGTTTATTTTGGAATTACTTTAGAAATTTGTTTTTCATCTGTGTTTAACACAGCATAAATAACTTATTGAAGAAGCATAAGGTTTAGTGTTCGTCGAGTGCAGTTCTGTTTTCGAAGTACATTTATTACTTATACATTTACTGATTTTATTATTGACAAGCTGTCGCTCGCAGCCTCGCCCGGGTAAAATAGCGGCAGACCGTCGGGTAGAAGTGCTATCGACAAAGGGGAACTACTTCTGCCTTGGACTCTGCAGAGTGTCTTACTTGCGATAAACTTTCTTAGAGCTATTTCCTTTAACTGTAATGTCTTACCAATTACAGTAATGGACTTGCTATTTTATACTCCTCTTTTATCCTCAGTCATTAGTATTTTTTATGTGCTGCACGTTTATATTAAAGGTGCAGCGACGCTCTTAGAAAACACTCAATTCCCTTTTACTTCTGATGAAGTTACTTATCGAAGCGTGCAAACAAACTGATTTAAAAACATGGAACTCGTAAAATGTAAAATAGTATTATTTTCTAAAACAGTTCAATATTTCATTTAACATAAGCTGCTTCTCTACACGAACAAACCATTGTATTGTAAAACTGTTAACTTATCGTTATTCTTGAATGATTTCATTACAAACCTAATTTAATTCAAACCGCCCAGAGTTGAAACCCATCAAATGTCCGTTGGCAAAACGAATTCGCTCGTAAAATCGTAACCTAATACGATTTCAAAGCAAAGAAAATTAAAGTTTTTACAGCCTCGTTAGGTATGAGCGGAGCAGTGATATATAAAAAAAATTCTCTCTACAAAATGTTGGAAATACGTGGTTTAATTAGACTGACCCTGCAGTCACGTCTAGGGGAGAAAATGTTTCACCCTCGTCCCGCATCCATCCCTTAATTGCTAAACACTATATGTGCCGGCCTGACCGGGCGTGATTAGTCAGATCAGATATCTAACTTACATGACTATAGTTACGTCATACAAACTGTTGCTGTTGCAGGTGAGGGCAAGGATCGTATGATGCAGCAAATGGAGTGATGCTACCGATGGCGATCCTGCAGTCCTGCTGTTGCTGGAGATCCTTAAGGAAAGGCAGCTATGCCAGCGCTATATTCACTACGGTAAACAAGATTTTCCATATACGATAAAGACATTAGTAAAATAGAAGGTATATATATATATATATATATATATATATATATATATATATATATATAAAACTTTGTTATGAAGCTTTATAATATCTTACTAAGAGAAATATTATTCTAACGTAATAATATGTTCCTTATAAGACATTTTAAAGTCACAAACGTTAAATTACATAGTTCAAGCTTGTCTACTCACTAAGACTGCGATGTATTGCTCCCTATACCACGTCTTCCCTTCTTTACATTACGTATCCCCTATATTAATTGTCCCCTACATAACATATTCCCTATATTACATATCCCCTATATTATTACATACCCCCTACATTAACTATCTGATATATTAGGTATCACATATAATAAATATCCCATATATGAAGCATCTCCCTACATTAAGTATCTTCTATATTACGCATTCCCTATATTATTACATATCTCCTACATTAATTATCCGATATATTAGGTAACCCCTATACTACGTATCGCCTATATTAACTATCCCCTATAATAAGTATTCCTATATTACATATCCCCTATATTAATTATCCGATGTATTAAGAATCCCTTATATAACTTTTACATAAGTAATAACGTATCTCCTATATTAGGTATCCCCTATATTGATCATTCCATATATTAATAATATCATATAGTATCATTAATATAATATTACATATTATTAATCCATATATTATGAATCCTCCTACATTAGTCATCCTCTATATTAAGTATCCCCTATTTCACGTATCCTCCAACATAAGTAATAATGTATTTCCTTATATTACGTATCTCTTATATTAGTTATCCCCTATATTACGTATCGCCTGTATTAACTATCCCCTATATTAAGTCCCTAAAATTACAGAAAAATAATAATTATTTGTATTTATTTATAAAAAATAATACATTTTTAATCCTCAAACTTAAGTTATAAACTATATATCAAACTTTGGTTCCTGTTGAAACTACTAATGTGAAAAAACCTACACTTTAGTCTGAATCAAACTGAAATAGGACTCGACAAAAGCGAAACTGGCTAGAGGGTAGTCTCATCACAGTTAGGTTGAATAACAAGATCTGTGGGAGTTGTGGGACTTTATTCCCCAAAACGTTTGGAATACACATTGTAATTTGATAGCTGTAGTGAAAATAGTGATTTTCTAGTAGTACAGTGCACTCAACAGAAGTAAAGATGAGTATATTGAGAATTCAAAGTTTTTAAATATAGAATAACAGTCTATATATATCCAAAGATTAGGTTTAATCTATTAATAACAATATTTAAAAAATTATTATAGATAAGGTTATTGGTTCTTACCCTACTGAACTACCTAGTGGCTTTGAGTGACAAGTGCTCTAACAGGTAACCCGCCCTGTCTTCTCTGACAGAGCGCCAGTTCTATTACAGTTTTAATCAGACTACAGTCCTCAAAAATCTAGTCCTAAAGACTTCACTAAATAACCTCATATTTCATTACAATATAAAGTCTACATGATTATTAAATAATGTATATAACAGGTACATACTGTACAATATCAAGAACACAGTGGTACAATATATTACAGTGAAAATATTGGATACAACCCCAATACCATAAAAATATTAAAAAATAACAAATAATACAAGTTACTTAAGATAAAACCTTGGTCACTCTAGTTTGTAACTTGTTGTTTGCTAGATTATATTTTGTTATAAGATAAAATGATGATGATGACATGGTCATCGAGATATACATAAGGGTTTAATCTTAAGTAACTTGTATTATTTGTTATTTCTGATTATTTTTGTAGTATTGGGTTTATTTCCAATATTTTCATTGTAAGGTAGATACTACTTAATATCTAATATAAGAAAGACAGATTAATTAAACAATAATTTACACTGTATTTTTTTATAGTATTGTATAAACGTATATTAGGTTATATAACAAAAAATTACTTGTTATGAAATAATTCTTAATTACATATTTTTAAAGATACCGTATTTAATTGCCTTGCTTAATGTATATTAAGTACCCACATATATTAACTATTCAATATATTACCTATCCCCTACATTACGTACCCTCTATATTACGTATCTCCTATTTTACATACCCATATATTAAATATCCCCTGTATTACGTATTCCCTATCTAACATATCCCCTATATTACATATCCTCTATATTAGGTATCCCCTGTGTTACGTAGCCCCTATGTTATGTATCCCCTATATTTAATAACGTACCCTCTTTATTACGAATTTTCTGTATTACTTATCATTTATATTACACATGCCATATCGTTTGATAATGTTTTAATGTCTTAAGAAATAAATTGCGTGGTTTGGGAATATTCTAACGTTATACAGCGTAGTTAAAAGCGGGATATTTATCTTCTATTTTGACGTTTTCTCATTTCTTTTTCGGGTGTTTGACGGTTATATTAAAAAAAGTAACAGTATCGGCTCATAATGTTTTTTTTAGTTATTAAAAAGTTATTGAACTATTGCTCTCTCTCCTTCCCCCTCTCTCTCTTCAACGATCAAAACTATCAAAGATTATTGGCAAGTTTCTTTACTCAACCGTAAAAAGATTAACTTTACCACAATATCTCAAATAAGCAAATTTATTGCATAGCCAGCCCCTTCCAATGTACTTAGCCGTAATAATATAAATTACATCCAAAATCATAACCACGAAAACTTTCCTCACTGATTTTATTATTTCTTTCTATCAAATACTTCCTTGATACCACAACCAAAGCCCTACAACTTTAGACCTTGTTTATTGTTCTCACTTGATCGCGTCACCTTTAGGACCCCCCCTAATACCTCTTTTAATAACGTTAGGCAGTACGCAACTTATTCCCCTCCCTCGTGAAGTTGTCCTAACTTAACGGTATAGGACATTTTTACGCGTTCAAAACACCCTTCCTTTTGCCTTGGAACTGACAAAACCTTCACTAATTTATGATACATTTATTAAGAAAACATTTATTAGTTTGTCCTAGTAGGTTTTCAAACTTTGTGTTTAAAAATTTTTGTAGACACTCTACACTTAGTTTTCAAAATATAGTCTCATAAAAATTTTACATTTTTGCTTGCAAAATCCAAAATTACTGTTAAATTTTGTACTAAGACAAATATGTTTCTTTTATAAAACATTTTAATAATTAAAATATAATATTTAAACAAATATTTTCTGTTATGTACCAAATACAATGCAGATTTAAACATTTTCTCCTTTATATGATGCTGTAAAGTGTTGATCTTTAAATTATATGGGTTAAATGCTCTCTCTCGAATAACAATAACCTTAAACAAATAATTAAACCCCAAAACGAATAATATCACCCAAAGCAAATAATAACATTCCAAAAAGAAAAAAAAGCCCCAAAAAAGTAAGAACACACCAAAACGAATAATAACACACCAAAACTAATAATAACACCCCAACACGAATAATAACACCCAAAAACGAACAACAACACACCAAAACGAATAAAAACACCCCAAAACAAATAAAAACACCCCAAAACGAATAAAAACACCCCAAAACGAATAACAAGACCCCAACACAAGTAATAACACACAAAAACAAATAATAATACCCAAAAACGAACAACAACACACCAAAACGAATAAAAACACCCCAAAACGAATAAAAACACCCCAAAACGAATAAAAACACCCCAAAACGAATAACAAGACCCCAACACAAGTAATAACACACAAAAACAAATAATAATACCCAAAAACGAATAATAATATCCCAAAACGAATAATAACACCCTAAAACAAATAATAACACCCCAAATGAATAATAACATGCTAAAACGAATAACAACACTCTAACACCCTAAAACAAATAATAACACCCAAAAACGAATAATAACACACTAAAACTAATAATAACACCCCAAAACCAATAATAACACCCCAAAACAAATAATAACACCCCAAAACGAATAATAACATCCCAAAACGAACAACAACACCATAACACCCTAAAAATAATAATAACACCCTAAAATGAAAAATTACACACCATAACGAAAAATAACACCTTAAAACAAATAATAACACCTCAAAACGAATAAAAAGACCCCATAACAAGTAATAACACACCAAAACAAATAATAACACAACAACGCGAATAAGAACACACAAAAACGAATAATAACACACTAAAACTAATAATACCACCCCAGAACCAATAATAACACCCCAAAACGAATAATAACATCCTAAAACAAATAATAACCCCCCCAAAACGAATAATAACATCCCCAAACGAATAACAACACCATAACACCCTAAAACAAAGAATAACACCCCAAAACGAATAATTACACACCAAAACGAATAATAACATCCCAAAACGAATAACAACACCCCAAAACAAGTAAATACACACAAAACCAAGTAATAACAAACATCCCAAAACGAATAACAACACCCCAAAAGAAATAATAACACCCCAAAGCGAATAATAACACTCCAATACGAATAATAACACCCCAAAACAAATAATAACACACCAAAACGAATAATAACATCCTAAACCAAATAAAAACACCAAAAAAAATAGTAACACACCAAAACGAATAATAACATCCCAAAACAAATAATAACACCCGAAACAAATAGTAACACCCCAAAGCGAATCGTAACAACAAAAAATGAAAGACAACAACTAAAATTGAATAATAACAATCTAAAACAAATAATAACACCCCAAAACGAATAATAACACCCAAAAAGGAATAATAACACATTAAAACTAGTAATAATGTCCCCAAAACCACAATTATTATAATAGTTAACAAATAAGTGTTGCTTCAACACAATAGCACCCCTATGTAAACGTCGCTAACAATGTTAACCACTTCAAAGCAATACCATACTATCATCGTTGTTACAAGCTAACCTCGTTAATTTCCCCCCGCTCTCTTCTCTCCTCCATCCGACCAATCTCCATGTTACGGTGTCGTTGGCTCGGAGCCGGCAAAGTAATTTTATTACAATTGGCAAAAAGACTAAAATAATTATTAAAATCTCAATTCGAATAAAATTATACGTTACATATATTTTCAATTAAAAATTAGAAAATAAGGTTTTCCTTAATTGCATTCAATATGTTGCAATCATTAATTTTACTATGAGCGTTGGCTTACTTGTTATGCAAAGTTTACTTTATATATTGGTTGTCTGATCGTTATGTAATTTACGACATATCTGAAGTGTGTGATGGGTAACTCAGTTTTTCCTCTATACTTTATGATATTTCAAATTGGCAATGAATTTGTTCTTTAGTCTTAGTCAGTCAATCAGGATAGGACTGGCTTCACGGCTTCTGACTGTTACCAGCTAGGATTATGTGATGAGGTTTGCAGTTGGGAAGCGGCACTTACGTATTCCATTTAATATATTAAGAGACTCTATAATATGACAATTTATAATTGTGCATCTATAAACATTATAACTTACATTTCTTCTTCACTGTCTTGGGTCTCTGCATGAGGTAGTTGGTTACAAGGTCCGGATTAATAATTGTTATATCTAATTGCAAAGATTTCTAACAGATCTTATATTTAGAGAATAATTATAAATATAAATAATTTATTACAAAACAAATTGGCTCAAAAGGGTTTTATTTTATAAGAACTTCGACTTGAAGTTTTTGCAGTTTCACATTTCTAGGGGATGTTCGATGTTGTGTCCTTCCTTGTCTCTCAGTTGATCCCAGGCAAATGTTAAGTGAGTTTACTAGGCATCTCTTAAATCCTGATATTCTTCTTGTGGCCCTCTTTATTATCCTCCACGACTATATCAAAAACACTGTCTCGGGTTACACTGTTTTGTACTATGCACTTGTTATTGAATTATATATATCTCTCTCTTTCTCTGTTTGTCTGTCTTTTCTCTGTTTATTTCTTTCTTTGTCTGTCTATCTTCTCGCTCTCTCTCTCTCTTTCTTTCTCTGTCTGTGTTCGCTCTCTCTCTTTCGTTTTCTATCGGTCTGTCTTCCCGCTCTCTTTCTTCCTCTGCCCGTCTGTCTTCTCCCTCTCCTTCTCTATACTCTCCTCTCTCTCTGCCCACTCTATGGGCTGTCAAAAATAGACAGGGCAGCGTTAGGGTAAACTGGTGACACGGATGAAAAGGTGGTGAAAAATGTGAAACACGTCATCTACTGTATCATAAAAGGACAAAATAAAAACAAATACAAATTTAAAATGAAAAATATATACAATAATTTAAAACATATTTTTACGTAATTCCTCTAATAGCATGCGAGAGGAAAAACGTTTTTACGTACCCCATATTTCTGTTACTACCTCGGTTGTCCCGGGACTCGGTTAGTCATTATGTTTTCAATTATTGAAAACGTTATGAAACCTCTTTCCTCTCTGTCTCTCTCTCTCTCTCTCTCTCTCTCTCTCTCTCTCTCTTTATTTTCAACGCAAGACTCATGAATTCAACGCAAGGGCTCAATTGTTAAGCCCTTTCCCTGTACTGTATCCTTAAAAGGGTGAATTTACCTCAAGATCTCTAATGAACAAATTCATTGTAAACCCTTCCAATATAGAACATATACATAATGTACCACTAACACTTTATTTACAGTTTCCATTATTTTTTATTTTTACACTTTACAGGACGTCCTTGCAACCACAAACCAAAGACGTCCTGTCCCATAATTCTATTGTTCCTTACTCGTGATCTCACTTGACCGCAGCACCTTTGGGACTCTTTAAATTTCTCTTTTCCTAACGTCAAGACGTACGCATCCTATTTACTTCCCTCGAGAATTCAACCAATAAAAACCGCCTGTTTCCTAAACTTTTTACTTTTTTTATCAAACTTTCTCTTACAAACATTTTCTCTCTCTCAACGGTTCAGAAATTTTTTACGCTTTCAGAAACACACCCTTTTCGTGCCTTCGAACTCACAAAACTTTTACTACGTTATGATACATTTTATAAAAAATACATTTATTGGTTTGTTTTCTTCCTTTTCAAAACTTTGTCTTTAGAGATTTTTGTTATTAAATCCAACAAATAGTTATCACTATAAAGTTTCAATCAAAATTTTGTTCTTAGATTTACTAAGCAAGTTTAAATTTACGACGTTATTAAATTTTTCGTAAGAAAACGCGTTTGTTTAACCTCTTTCTTTCACCTACATTTTTAAAAGTTTACTTATTTCAAAGACCCCATTGCTCTGATTTATTTAATTATCTTTAATGTATTTGACGCTTGTCCTTCTATAAAAAAAATCAAACTTTAATTAGTACAAACATTACTTATCTCTAGCGTTTCAGCGAAGTCCTTTAATCTATAAAAGTCTGACCTATAAACCTAAATATTCCACAGTCATGCACTTCACTCGTATGTCCATCGACCACAGACAAACTCTTATTTTCCCGGCTACTGCCTGACTTACTACTTCACAACAGAGATCTTTCTGTGGGTAATTTTCGTTTTACTCAATGCTTTGTTTACCCTTAACATATTCCCTCATAACTATTACAATTAGTTCTAACTTAGGCTCATAACAAGAGGATTATACTCATATAACCTGTTACACTTAACTCATAAGAATA
The DNA here is from genome assembly GCA_036971475.1 of Prosapia bicincta. Classification (NCBI taxonomy): domain Eukaryota; kingdom Metazoa; phylum Arthropoda; class Insecta; order Hemiptera; family Cercopidae; genus Prosapia; species Prosapia bicincta. The sequence goes on along the minus strand of JBAIZL010000001.1, from coordinate 311,825,565 downwards.
TAATAGTTTTTATTTTTTGAAACGAGAATTGAATATTCCAAGTATTTGGTTGCACTTTGGTTATAAAGGGTGGTTACTCAGACCTCTTGACATTTATTTATTAAACAAGCCTCCTGGTAAATTATAAAATCTCTGTACATCTCCAAGGTTTGGTATATTTAATAGCTTCATTAGCCTTTTTTGTCATTCGGTAGCTGTAAAACTCTTGTTGTATTAATTTACGCTTTTCTCTCTCCTTTCCTTGAATGTGTGGTTATATTTCCGCTGCATCCATTACTCTTGTCTGTTATTATTTAGAGAATTGAACTACATCCTTTCAGATTTGTGGAGGTTTCCTCCAGACACGAGCTTCGTACGGTGATGAGTTAAGTGTCTCCTGGAAGGTTTCGATTTTTCCCATGCACGATTAATTTCCTTGAATATTATTATAAATAACCTGTTTAGTGGAACTGTTCGTACTGTTTTACTTGCCTCAGAGTGGCGTATTGTAGTTTGTCTTACAGTAATGTTTAATTTTGTTGAATTATCTTGCCTGAGTAAATTGCCTACCATTGTCCGTGAAATTTGTGTTTGGAGCTCCGAAACCCTAAACATGAGTTTTCATTTTTATTGTGTATGTTGTTTATGTTGTTTACTTAATTTACACAACCTTACTGAACATTAATTTTAAAAGATATTTGCAATTTGTTTTGCGCCTTAATTTAAAATGTGAATTGAGCCGGATAATTCTGTGGACGAAAAACTTTTTAACTGCCTTTACTTAGGCTCAGCTGAAGGATTTATGACTCTACGCTTTCCTTTTCTTTGAGCAAGCTTCCTTTTCAAAAGTTGTGCCCTAGCGTTCAGTACTGTACTTCAAAATTATTCCTTTTAATATTTAGGTTTTTATCAAATACTAATTTATTTTCGTAAAAAATTAAATATTTACCAATGTTGGGGTGATTATTCGGTACTTTGTGACATTAAAGCAAGCTTGAATACATTGTAATGGAGTAAATTGTGATAATAAATACACAAAAACCTCTTAACCACAAACTTTCTTTAATTTACCCTAATGTACATTTCAGTTACAAAGTAACCATCCTCAGAGGGATAACATACAAAGACTCTTTGTATGTTATCCCTCTGAGGATGGTTACTTTGTAACTGAAATGTACATTAGGTTAAATTAAAGAAAGTTTGTGGTTAAGAGGTTTTTGTGTATTTATTATTAAATTCAACCACAGTATATTCCTAATAAATAGTGAGTAAATTGTGTGACTGTTAGTCTTTTGGCCCGTTTCAAAACCTTATGGTCTCTTGCATTAATTGAACCCGGTTGTTGTTTATTTGGTTATAGGGTTATTTGTCGCTGTAGGTTAGTTCCAGCCACCGGATTAGTTTTCCAATCCCCTAATGTCCATCTATTTGGAATGTAGCATGTTTTAAAGAATCTACCTATTTACCTGTAGCGGATTCTTTAATATTTTTATTTATGAATTTTTCAATACTTTCCTACTTTTATGCTCTTTTTAATCTTTTTTCGAAATTAAGCTTTTTCATCTTATTTTCATAATTTAAACGTTCCTTTCCTATTTTACTTTAAATATATATTTTTTGTTGGCTATATTTACAAACGTGCGATAGAATTCGCTCAACCTCTTCTTCTACTCCCTCTATACTTTTATATTTTTTCGTGTTTTTTTATCCTCTCCGAAAACGGTCTCACATTCCTATCTTCTGTTCGTTATTTAGTGTCTGTGAGCATTCTTTAAGTCTCGACTAACTATCCTCATTTAATCACTCTTAATTAATTTCGGGTATAATCTACCACAAGTTCAAAAATTTATCAAACATTTTAATTCATTTTAAAATTATTGTTTATTTATTTTATAGCCATGATAATCACATTAATTAATATAATTTATATCAATACATCTATAAATTAAATTTATCAGAACCTTATAAAAAATAAAAAATTAATTTCCAATTAACTAAGCAATTTAATAAATTCATTACGTCATACCTCGCGTGATGAAAAGGTAACGTTATTTAAATAATAAAGATAATTAAAAATAATTAATGCATTTGAAGTGTTATAAATGAAACATTTTAAAGCAAGCCTTTATAATATATTTATGGACTATATTTAATTGCAATTTGTAACTGAGTTCAAACATCAATCATAATTACTAGTATACACAAATGTATTTGTCAATTGTAAACAGTGTTTCAACAAATCTATTGTGTTATATATTTAGTATTTACTTTCTCAGTTCAATATGACCCTTTAATATGGTATTTTATGATGACGTGTGTAAAATATAGGATGTGCGCGTGTGCGCGAGGGCGCGCGTGTGTGTGTGTGTGTGCGAATGTGTGTGTGTGTGTGTGTGTGTGTGTGTGTGTGTGTGTTTATTGTCCTGTTCATTTCTTAATTATATTTTTCAACCCTTTTTTCAATTTCTTTAATATTGCAATAATTTTAAATTGATTACAGAATAGATTCTATCATATATTATTTGATTCGTAAACATATATTTGTAGCTAAAATATTTTTTAAACACAGGGCTTATTGATATTAATTCTTTTGCCCATTTATTGATGTTTAGTAAACCAATAAAACCTAGGACTTACCAGATCCAATTGGTAAACGGCCTATATCCTATCATCATTGTCCAACGTTTGCCATCAAGCTCCCTTGGGGGCTGTAAATCTCAGAGACAGGGTAAATGTTACAAAAAATAGAACTAACCTGACCTCCTTTAATAGCACGTAATAATATAAACACTGATTCAGTTTGAGGGAAGTGAAAGAAGTATGCACGGTTTTAAGTGAAATTGAATACATTATATAGAAATATATAATATTCTGGTTCTTTTATTTCAAAAACCAAAATCTACCAAATGTCATTGGTTAAACCCAGCATTCCAAATTCTAATTGCGATATTTCGAAAAAATCGTCTCTTATCTATAATATCGTTACACGTACCAACTCAAGTTGGCAAATCATAAAATCTACTACAAAATTATCCAATATACAAGCACAGTAACATACGAAAGTAATTGTAAGCTTAAGTAAATATTTTCATTTAATTTTTAAATGCAGTTATTTTTCATTAAAAAGTTCTGGAGCACATTTAGATAGTGAATCAGAAAATAAAGAACATAGCTGATCATTTTGTTAGTGACTAAAATTAGGGATGGGCCGATTCCTATTCTCGATTCCAGGAATCGTCGGTTCTCGATTCTCCATCGATAAAAGGGCCGATTCCGATCATTGTTTTTTTAACTGTGTGCGGTTTAATTTATAGGAAATATAATTAATTATCAATTATGTCTTACCTATATATTAGTTGCTTTGAACGAATTACGCGATTAAACCAAATGCCAATTTGAGATTCCGAAATATTATTATTATTTATGACGCATTAACAAAGTTGCTCGGAACCATTTCCCGTCCGTTTGTCACCGTTCTCCTCGCTCTGCTCTCATGTACCTATTACATTGAAACGGAACTTTTAAAAGGCTTCTCCACATGACCAAGATGTTTAATAAATTCATTTTATATAATGTAGCCCTATATAACCTAAAAGAATCGAGAATCGAAAGAAAAATTTGAGAATCAAAAATCTACCAACAGTGTTTCCCTTATTACGTAAAACATTTGGATATTATTTTAAATACTGTTTCAGTTTTTATTGATTTTGTTTATATGTTTGTCACTTTTTATGCGACCCTTTTAAAACACTTTTATTCTTAACAGAAATTAAAATTGAACAAGACTGTTAACAGGTTGATCAATATAACTTTGAGAAATAAATCGGCTGCCTGCAACTCTGTGACCTGTAGTTAGTTAAAGCATTACACAATACACAATTTTACCCGGACACGTTCAAGTATCAGCACATAAATAACAGTCCGGACTTTGAGAAGTGTTATAGGGAGATAGTAAGTGACGTAATTAGTATTTCGAGATGTACAGATTGCTGTCATTGGCTTAATACTTCCGTGTGACACTGAAATTATTATTCAAAGCCCGTACATCTTGAAGATTACCTTGAAATATTATGTCTAACCGAAACACGTCGTGAAAAGTATGCTCCATTAAAAGTAGAATGCTACACACACACACACGCACACACACACACACACACACACACACACACACACACACACACACACACACACACACACACACACACACACACACACACACACACACACACACACACACACACACACACACACACACACACACACACACACACATGACATACAAGAACACACAAACATATCATATACAAACACACACACTAACACAAACACACACATGACATACAAAAACAAACACACATATCTTACACAAACACACACACACACACACACACACATATCTTACACAAACACACAAACATATCTTACACACACACACACACACACACACACACACACACACACACACACACACACACACACACACACACACACACACACACACACACACACACACACACACACACACACACATACACAAACACACATATACCCACACACACACACACACACACACACACACACACACACACACACACACACACACACACACACACACACACACACATGACATACAAGAACACACAAACATATCATATACAAACACACACACTAATACAAACACACACATGACATACAAGAACACCCACACACACACACATATCTTATACAAACACATACACCCACACACACTCACTCACACACACATACACCCCTACACACACACAAGCACACACACACACACACACACACACACACACACACACACACACACACACATACTAAGGTTTGTAATAATCTACGAAATTTATCAAACATTGAAACTCCTTAACAAGTAGTTTACACAAATGGATCAGGGAGTTATAATGAAAATTTAGGAAACAACAAAATAATAATACTATAAAATAATAAAAAATAATATAAAATTATTACAAAATTACAATCTAGCAAACAAGGTCACTCTAGTTAGCAACTTTTGTTTGCTAGATTGTGATTTTGTAATAAGACCCTCTGATGATGATGACATGGTCATCGATATGTACATAAGGGTTTAATCTTAGGGGACTTGTATTGTAAGTAGTTTTGTATCATTTTTGTGATTTTGAGGCTGTATCCAATATTTTTGTTGTAATATATTGTACCACTGTTGTCTTGATGTTGTATAATATCTCTTTGTTGTTTTTTTTAAATACTGATGGTACAGCTGATTTTCTCAATATAATAATTCACATTATAAATATATAACAAATGTATAAAGGAGAATTTTGCAATGACAATCGATCAGCTGCTCACTTTGTAATTAGAGTATAGTAAACAATATCAACGCTATTTAGGCGATGAAATCAACAATAAGGTCATACAACCATCCATTTAAACAGCTTGATCAATTACATTGTAGAGAATCAGGATCAGTAGTTGTGAACAAAAAGCAAATCTAGTAAAACCAGATGCTTTTCTTAAAGGAGAAGAATATAACTCTAAGAAAAGTGTACAATGTATTGAAAGCTGTCAAAATTGTCGCACATATTTGGTTAAATATTAATTTAAACAAAGGGTACCGTTCAATTTCTTAAACCGATGGCAGGGTGAATTAGCATTCTATTATTACAAATAGTTTTCGTGCATTCTGGGCTCAGAATCTTAATTTTCCTATACGGGAAGATTTCCCCTCACAGATATCCCCTAATGAGGTTAACGTTCTCCAAGGGTCAACACTTCATTGCTTCGGTCAACACGTTAGTCCAGGATCCCAAAAAATTGGAATGTTTTAAATACGTCATCATTATTTTTTTACGCATAGGCTTTTCCTGACGTTCCCGTACAGCTTAAATTTATAAAAACGTCATATTGACTTGAAATATTCTATTTACTCTATTTACTAATACTCTACTTACGTAGAAAGATTAGGCTTATGAAACAGTTTTTCAGAAGAGTTATAGATTGTTATTATTTGTTATTTCTCTGGATTTAAGGGTAACAGTCAGTATGACTACTATCATGTAGGAAGGAGAAGAAAGGACTTTGTATACAAATAGGGGATAGAGACATAAATCACAGTAATGTAGTAGAATTACGTTTAAAAAGTCCACGTTACGGGAGACTACTTGCGGGTTTCGGTATCGAGTTCACAAGAGCGCGATACTAGTCTGGTTGTTTACTTTCGGCTGGTAGATGCCAGGTCATCGAGGACAGAGTCGGGGGCACGGTGTATACGTACATAGAAACTACAAGATTAAGAAATTCTAAAAAAATAATAAAATCAAAACAAAACTGTAAGTTAAAAATTGAATTAGTTTTCAGTGTACAATAATATAGCTAATGTTTCCAGTACATAAGTAGCTGTCCGCCAGTAGAGTGCTTTCTATCAACGATTAAATGATTTTAAATGGTCTATAAAATTAGTGTAAACAACTAATACAAACAAACAAATTTTTAAAGTAAATTTCTATCCAAATTCATCATAAAAATTTTATTTTAGTTGTAACATTGTTTTAGGCAAAAATGTTACATATTACAAAAGCATCAAAAAACAAACTAAAATATTAGATTAAAAATTAAAAAAAAAAATTAATAACTTTTTAATACTAATTACTTTTTAATAAATAATTCCAATAAGTATAAACAAAAGTAACATTACCTATGCGTTAAAACAGCTGTTCTATCACATCATCTATAACATAAAAACAGCTGTTTTATGAAATCATATTTTATTACTTAATTTAAAATGGGACGAGATAACTGTATTGCATACCTTGCTCCTTTTGTAAAAATATTTGTCCCACATAAAAATAAAATAAACGTATTAATAAATTTAATTAATGAATTAATATATATATATATATATATATATATATATATATATATATATAAAACTGTATTAACACCGTGTCATCCACTACAAGCTTTAAAAAATGTATTCGAACTTGAGTGACTGAATAAAAAATATTCCAATAATAATTGAAAATTTGAATATATATATATATATATAACTTTGCAACACAGTTTTCTTGTATTCACTAATCACTTAAGATATAATGCACTTAAACAAGAATCTTCATCAAATGAAACTCATTTCATTTGATGTTAGACAATAAAGGCACCGTAATTAGTCTTTGAAAATAAGATTTTTGTATAAATACATTATAGAGTAAGTTATATATATATATATATATATATATATATATATATATATATATATATATATATATAGTTATATATATATATATATATATATATATATATATATATATATATATATATATATATGAGGAGTGTGAACTAATAGAAGGAATCGAAGAATGTGTTATGTATATTTATATTTGTATTTATTTATTTCTTAAAAATAGAATTTTATAGTTTCTGAAATATCATATCAAGCACTGAGGAGATATTCTTAAAGCTTCACTATTTTTTTTAAAAACATTTTAAAATACATTGCGTGTAAATGAAGTTTAAAAAGATATTTATATTATTTTAAAATTTGAATAATTTAATAACTATCCCTGACCTATCAAATAGAAGTTGAATTTTATTTGGCGTGTGTATATAGTTTTGTTGTATTTATAATTGGAATGTTTGAAGAACTAAATTACCTAACAAAAATTACTCCCTGTTTATAGTTTATAAAACAACAATATCGAATACATGAAAACAGAAATGCCTCGCCAGCGGGCGTATATTTACATAAAGCTCCCACCACTTCCGTGTTCCCTATGGACACTATTGCATGCGACCGTGAATTGTGTCGTGTGTACAATACATTACTGTCTTTGTTGTCACTGCCTACTTTAATATAGTCAGGGAAAAATAGTTTTAGGAATGTAATACCTGTGACGTAACGCGGAACCAGAGTGATTTGTATGAAGTACGAAACTAAGCAACGTGACTATGAGTAGACTGATTATAATTTCTGTGAATAAATTTTATCTTGAATGATTCATTTAAAATTATGAAGGACTTCTCCTATTGCATATGTTTCCCCAGTGTAATTAGAGAATTTAATTTAAAACACTAAAGTTATATTTTCTAATATTTTAAAAGAAATATATCAAGTAATAAATTGTAACAAAGAAAAATAAAGATTATGATTAGAATAATATATTCAATTTTTAAACGAATTAATATGTATAAAAATCTGTTGTAATCGCACAAATATCCAGTGTGTTAGGGTATCTTTCAAGATTTACGGTTCTACTAATAGAGAAATGTAATATTTTGTTTAGTGAAATCTTGTGAAAAGGATCTATTTAAAATTTAAAAATACTCCTGGATAATATATTCTTTTTTATTTAGGGTTCCTTTTCATTAAAATAAAAAAAAACTATATATCCATTCATTGTGCTTTGTCTTTAAACTTTTACTACATAAAATTATTCTTTTCAGTAGCGCAACAAAAAACCCCTTAGGGAGCGGTTTAATCCTTCTGGGGTCTGTTAATTTATAGCTCCGTGTAAACGTTTTAAAAATATATCCATTTACGCCATTCTAATGCTTTGAATTAAGCACGAGCTGACTAAATAAGTGAATTAAATTTGTTCCTAAATACCGCACTTTATTCAATTTAAACACAATAAAAGTTTTAATAGCACTTAACTCAATACATTCAAGTGTCTACTCTTGGTGCTACATGTTTGAGAACTCACGTTGAATGTTTTCACGAAATAAAAACGCTTTAAAAGCAAACTAAAATTTCATTTCTACGAACTGTAAAGAAATATTGAGTCTGTGAGACTTCTGTGGAAGTTAGTTATGAACTTCATCCCCTATAACAGGAATTCTCTGGTGGAAATAAGCCACACGGATAGTTCATTTAGTCGTACTTCCTAAGTTTTACTTATATAAAATGAGACCACCGCCAAATGCGAGTTTCATTGCGTAAGCATTTTAATGCCATTTTTAATTATTATTTTGCAGTTCTTCTTTTAACTCGTTTACCAAGAAAAATATTATTAAAATAGATTATATTTGAATATTCTTAAGATAGTTTGATAATATGAATCTTTTTTATAGAAAACTCTCAGCGTGAAGTAGTATTTAGAATATAAAAGGTTAAAATTTAACTTTATATATTTCTTCTAAAGCGCGCAAAATCCCTAAAAATTACTCTCGCTAGTCCTCACAATTGTTTAAAGTTGATTTGCTTTACTAAATCACTTCTTCATCAGAATTGTTTAAAGTTGATTTGCTTTACTAAATCACTTCTTCATCACAATTGTTTAAAGTTGATTTGCTTTACTAAATCACTTCTTCATCACAATTATTTCAAGTTGATTTGCTTTACTAAATCACTTCTTCATCACAATTATTTCAATTTGATTTGCTTTACTAAATAACTTCTTTATCAACTATATTTCAAGTTGATTTGCTTTACTTAAGTTATTTATTAAGAATATAAATTACAATTTGTGTCATGTACAATATATAGTCATTCATATATATATATATATATATATATATATATATATATATACATATTTGTGTGTGTGTGTGTGTGTGTGTGAGTGTGTGTATGTATGTGTGTGTGTGTGTGTGTGTGTGTGTGTGTGTGTGTGTGTGTGTGTGTGTGTGTGTGTGTGTGTGTGTGTGTATGTGTGTGTGTGTGTGTGTGTGTGTGTGTGTGTGTGTGTGTGTGTGTGTGTGTGTGTGTGTGTGTGTGTGTGTGTGTGTGTGTGTGTGTGTGTGTGTGTGTGTGAGTGTGTGTATGTATGTGTGTGTGTGTGTGTGTGTGTGTGTGTGTGTGTGTGTGTGTGTGTGTGTGTGTGTATGTGTGTGTGTGTGTGAGTGTGTATGTGTGTGTGTGTGTGTGTGTGTGTGTGTGTGTGTGTGTGTGTGTGTGTGTGTGTGTGTGTGTGTGTGTGTGTGTGTGTGTGTGTGTGTGTGTGTGAGTGTGTGTATGTATGTGTGTGTGTGTGTGTGTGTGTGTGTGTGTGTGTGTGTGTGTGTGTGTGTGTGTGTGTGTGTGTGTGTGTATGTATGTGTGTGTGTGTGTGTGTGTGTGTGTGTGTGTGTGTGTGTGTGTGTGTGTGTGTGTGTGTGTGTGTGTGTGTGTGTGTGTGTGTGTGAGTGTGTGTGTGTGTGTGTGTGTGTGTGTGTGAGTGTGTGTGTGTGTGTGTGTGTGTGTGTGTGTGTGTGTGTGTGTGTGTGTGTGTGTGTGTGTGTGTGTGAGTATAAATCATGTGATGGAAATATTTTGCTTATTGTTCTTTTTTAGTTCTTTTTTCTATTAAATTTGAAGTAACCGTTTTAGAAATGTACAAATAGAGCCGGTATCAGATGAAAGTTTGTAAAAAAGTATGTTTTTATTGAAATATTCCTACGAAGAAAACATTTAAACCAATAAATAATATTTTGTTAATCTTTATAGCAATAAATAATATTTTGTTAATCTTTATAGCAATAAATAATATTTTGTTAATCTTTATAGCAATAAATAATATTTTGTTAATCTTTATAGCAATAAATAATATTTTGTTAATCTTTATAGCAATAAATAATATTTTGTTAATCTTTATAGCAATAAATAATATTTTGTTAATCTTTATAGCAATAAATAATATTTTGTTAATCTTTATAGCAATAAATAATATTTTGTTAATCTTTATAGCAATAAATAATATTTTGTTAATCTTTATAGCAATAAATAATATTTTGTTAATCTTTATAGCAATAAATAATATTTTGTTAATCTTTATAGCAATAAATAATATTTCGTTAATCTTTATAGCAATAAATAATATTTTGTTAATCTTTATAGCAATAAATAATATTTTGTTAATCTTTATAGCAATAAATAATATTTTGTTAATCTTTATAGCAATAAATAATATTTTGTTAATCTTTATAGCAATAAATAATATTTTGTTAATCTTTATAGCAATAAATAATATTTTGTTAATCTTTATAGCAATAAATAATATTTTGTTAATCTTTATAGCAATAAATAATATTTTGTTAATCTTTATAGCAATAAATAATATTTTGTTAATCTTTATAGCAATAAATAATATTTTGTTAATCTTTATAGCAATAAATAATATTTTGTTAATCTTTATAGCAATAAATAATATTTTGTTAATCTTTATAGCAATAAATATTATTTTGTTAATCTTTATAGCAATAAATAATATTTTGTTAATCTTTATAGCAATAAATAATATTTTTTACTCGAAGAGGAAGGTCGAGAATAATTGAAAATATAAATAATAAAATATAATATTTTTCAAATAATTCATTTTTTTTCTGCTAATTATTAGAGAACTTTTTAAATTATAATTTAATTAAGAATAAAAAGGAAACCTCCTAATTAAGAGTAAATTGCATTGACGATAGCAGGGACAGGACGGAGGCTTGTTATGTTGGAAACGACGCGACGGTTTGTGTAAAGGAATTGTTAAGTAAAAGGCTAAACGTTAGAGAAAAAATATATAAATTGAATTTTCCCTAGCGCAGTGCTATAGCTATAACATAAAACTTATAATACTGAGTTTAAAAAAAAGGTATTGGTATTAATTATTTTAAACATAAAATCAATTGCTCAGAACTGCTTTGAATGTTATTGTGCTTTAATCTATATTAAAAGCGCATTTCTTCATTGAAACACAATCTGGAATTTTCATTAATCAATTAAAATGTCGTCACAAAAACCGAATCCTATATATTGATACATTTATTGTAATCTTAATTACTAATGCAATGCGTGCTTCAGACTCACTGAGACTTAGGTACAATATAATGAGTCAATAAAAAAATGTATAAAGTACTTCATTAAATTAAATTATAGGTTTCTTGGTATTGTTCTACGAACGTGTAATCTCCTGTCTCATATTTAATACACAACCTTAACCAACACTAGTTTCTAGAATTTAAAGCATTACATTAATTTTAAAAAAATATGACTACTCAATTTTTTTAAAGAATATGGATTTTAAAATATCTAGAAAAATGTTAAACATTTGAAATTCATCCGTCGATCGAAATGGTTGGCAGTTGGTCTTTGACTAAAAAACTCCTAGGCGAAGCTGTCATATGCTACAGTGTCTCAAGGGCATGTGCGAATCCTGAAGAATGTGACTAGTCGTTCTCCCTGAAGTTTGATTCAATTGGAATGTGCTCACTCATTACATAGATGATATCCTCTTCTACAGATACCTATATTTGATCCGACACATGCCGCACTCTCTTCTCTTTAAAATTGAATAGAGTTCCAAAACAAATATGTGAAAATCCTGACTCAACTATTACAAATTCATTTTATAAAAAAAAATATTTTTAAGAATTTTGTTGTCGAATACTTTAAAGCAATTTCTAGATTATGCTCTCAAATTTTGAGATATTTTCTGATAGTTAAACAAGTTTTATATATATATATATATATATATATATATATATATATATATATATTGTTCATTCATACTTGGGCCAGCAAAGACAAATTTTCTTTAGTTCTTTTTATTGTATAATTACAATAATATAATTAAAGTAACATAACCTATTAGTTAAACATCTGTTCTATCACACATCCTAGAACATAAAATCAGCTGTTTTATAAAGTCATAAAGTCAGCTGTTTTCACTTATTTAAATCCAAATGGAACGGAATAACTATAGTGTGTACCTGGCTCCTTTTGTGAAAGGAATTTCTTCCATATAAAACTAAAAGTAATTAATTAAATATAAAAAAAACCGTATTTACATCCAAGTGTCATCCACTACAAGGTTAAAACAATATATCTGAACTTGAGTGGATGAATAAAACGTATTTGATTAACTGTTGAAATTTTGAACAGGATACTCGTATAAATATAAATATAAATATATATATATATATATATATTACATATTATAAGAAATTTATGATATATACATCTACATCTGTAGTAGTGTAAAGTAATATTAATCTCTCTCTCTCTCTCAATATATATATATATATATATATATATATATATATATATATATATATATATATATATATATATATATATATATATTGGTGGGTACTGCCCGTATGAGCTCCCTATATGAACCACACGCCTATGAGACTCTCAAGTAGAGTGTCTGTCTTCTTGCCCTTCCTGCCGATATCTTTCTTGCTATATCTTCTCTTCTCCGCCAATTACCACCACTCCCATTAGCCTGGCCAACAACAATGGCGTTTATCTAGCCAATCGGTAGATTTGTCGAGCACAGTAACTCGTTAGAAAGCTGCACTACTTTGGTATTGTACACTGTAATATTACTTTGTTCTCATTAGCCCGAAACGTGCTACCTTTCGCATTTGGAGACTTAACTCTTTTAGAAATTAGTGGCGGGGCAGGAACTTCTAGTCAATCCAGATTCCGTAAAACCTGTCACGTCCCTCTCCGTGCCTGCTCCCCTTCCTAGAAATTTAGTTTAGTAGCAGTTAAGTAATATTTACGTTATCTAATAATTTGTGGATCAGGCGTTATAATGATATCATTATTTGTACGATTAATAGTTAACCAATTGTATAACTATTGCACAAATTAAATTTTGTAAAAGAATTACAATGGAAATATTGGAAAAAACCCAATACTACAATAATAATAAAAAATAACAAATGTTACAAGATACCTAAGATTAAACCCCTATGTACATTTCAATGACCATGTCATCATCATCAGAGGGTCTATTACAAAATTATAATCTAGCACACAACAAGTTACAAACTAGAGTTACTCTCTAGAATGGCCACTCTAGTTTGAAACTTGATCATCGAAATCTACATAAGGGTTTAATCTTTAGTAACTTGTATTATTTATTATTTTTGATTTGTTGTGTGTTATTGGGGGTTTCCCAATATTTTCATTGCAATATATTGTACCATTGTGTTCCTGATTTGTATATTTTGTAAAAGAAGTCTGGCACGTTATAGATGCAAAAACAAGACACTTGTAAAAACACTTGCAGAAGAATATAATATTTGAAATTTAAGATTTATACATCTACATCTTTAGTAATGTAAAGCAATATTAATCTCTCTCTCTTTCTCTCAATATATGTATATATATATATATATATATATATATATATATATATATATATATATATATATATAATACATATTGGAAAATTAACTGCCATGTAAATATTTATTACTGTGTCCCCGAAAGGTAGCTGTTTCGAAGATCTCTTGGTGGGTACTGCCCGTACGAGCTCCCTATATAAACCCCACCCCTACGAGCCTCTCAGGTAAAGTGTCTGTCTTCATGCCCCTCCTGCCGATATCTCCTCTTCTCCGCCAATTAGCACCACTCCCATTAGTCCTGGCCAACAGCAAGAAGTTACAAACTAGAGTTACCCTCTAGAATGGTCACTCTAGTTTGTAACTTGTTGTTTGCTAGATTGTAATTCTGTAATAGACTCTCTGATGATGATGACCTGTTCACCGAAATGTGCATAAGGGTTTAATCTTAAGTAACTTGCATCATTGTTATTTTTTATTATTTTTGTAGTATTGGGGTTTTTCCAATATTTTCATTGTAATATATTGAACCACTGTGATCTTTATTTGTATATTTTTTAAAAGAAGTCTGGCATATTATGGATGCAAAAACAAGATACTTGTAAAAACACCTGCAGAAGTATATAATATTTGAAATTTAAGATATATACATCTACATCTGTAGTAATGTAAAGTAATAATAATCTCTCTGTCTTTCCTTCCCCCCCCCTCTCTCTCTCTCTCTCTCTCTCTCTCTCTCTCTCTATATATATATATATATATATATCGTAATATGTATTCTTGTGTATTAATAAAGAACATAAGTCAAAATACAAATACAAGAATTATAACTGAATTTACAATTCTAAGCTTTTCGTTGGCTAACAGTACCAAAATCCTCAGGAATATTAAACAATTAGCCAACGAAAAGTTTTGAATTGTAAATTCAATTATAACTCTTGTATTTGTATTTTGACTTATGTTCTTTATATATATATATATATATATATATATATATATATATGCTACTTTTGCTATTACTTGCGACCAGACATTTGTTAGTTAAAAGTTGTTTATTGTTAACTTACACTTGGAGGAAACGTTTTCGTCTTACGACTTCTTCAGCCTCGTCAGTCGTAAGACTTAAACGTTTCCTCCAAGTGTAATTTAACAATTAAGAACTTTTAGTTAACAAATGTCTGGTCGCAAGCAATAGCAAAAGTTTAATTTGTAATTTACAACCCGCTCGTCATGAACAGCAACAAGATTTTGATATATAGATATATGTATATAACAATCTTTGCCTGATTTTCTAATGTAGAGCCTTAACTAAAGGGATGAATTAATATTTTCAGTAAATATCCTTTTCGAAAAGAATACAACCAAAGAAAACATTTTGCAAACGTTTGATAGTAAAGAGTACAAATATCTGGTTGACGTATGTATATCGCTAAATATGTATACAGAAGTTACGGTCTTGAAATGTTATCAGTGATTTATGCATATTTAAAAACCGCCAGTATCGATTATATCCGATATTTCAAAATGTCGAACGATTAGGTCCCAAAAGCAATTATTCAGATTCCTTCCAACTTTTCAAATTATTTCGATATTTTGAACCTTATATTCTGCAAACTGCGATGATATTAGTAGTATTCATCACATGCTTAATCAGTTAGAAGCATTCAAGCAATGGTTCTTAGAAAAGTAAGAAACACAACTTCAGTTCTAGAGTTAAGCCCTATTGTAGGTAATTCTAGAGAGTGGTAGAACGGTCAAAAGCAGAAAAGTTTCATCCAATAAATATTTTATCGATACGAAAGAAAAACCGGGAGTTTTAAAACTTTGGTCAAAAGAAAAGTTGAGGTAATATCGGCGATATTGAGAAGTTATGTCCTAAAGGAGAAAACATGACCATGTTATTCCTGTACATTCACTTTAATGAATGCTCTTCTTACTGGGAGAAATATAAGCGCAGTTTCATCCGGTGTAGAAACGCCCCTCCCATAGAAGCAAAGCACGGTTATTACCAACACCTCCAGTCAGAGAGCCTGGGCTCTAGAAGTGTGACGTCACGCACAGCAGGTCAGTACCTACTACTATTCCAGGCCTACTGACTGTTGTACCATTTACCGTTTCATAACAAAAAGGTATTTTGACATTCGTACGGGTAATTGACAGGTAAATTAAAATTATTGCCATGTATATCGAATATTTTTGTGATCGGTGGACGTTAGTGATAAGCCTCCGAGGAAACGTCTACCGAAGCCTAGTTGTGATTTGTAACTGTTGTGATCTTCCTTTTTTTTAGATCGTTTCGTTTTGCTAGACTCATTTTTCATTTTGACATAATTATTAAACAAAATATTTGTACGTGTTTTTACAATATTTTTCAAATGAAGATTCTTATGGTTATGCTTACAATTGATAAAATTATTTAAGAAAAACCATAACTTTTTGACAATTTTTTAAAGTTAAAAACAACATTCCTTTGATTTGAGCAATACAGAAATTTGTTTCCGTATTCTTTGCTCAATAATTTTTGCATTACATTGTAAGCGCATATAACAATATTGATAATATCAGAAGATTAATATTTCAAGCCGCCCGTATCTATTCTTCTAATGAAACCAAATTACTCACATATTGTGACTTGCAGATCCTTATCTACGACTAAGTATTATCTGCAATCAGTCCAGTTTAATTTTTGATGTGGTACATTTTGCAATAGTCAGATATATAAGTTAAAATAGGTAGTACATTTTCAATTTTACTGTAATCATCTTCAATAAAGTCACAGATAAAGCAAATAATAGGAAATAAATCTCTACTATTCGTGTCAGTGTAATTAAATGTAGATATATCGATGTTTTCATCGAAATTAACGTTTACCTTTCCAAAGGAACTTGATTCTGCGGTTAGGCTAACCAAAGTTTGCATCCATATATTGGATTCTATTTCAAGTATTTGCCGTAGTGTAATTAAATATTGGGATCCTGCCATTATTCGATATTTACCAAATGTGGCTTCTAATTCATCAGATTGAATCTTCTCTGGTAAACATATTTGAAATTCAGTTCAGTTAGACAGTAATTGGAGATTTCAATCAAGCATGCGTAGTATGAACAAACGTCAAATGATTTTTTCTACGAGTATTATTTTACAATCACTCCTAGTATCTAGCCAAAACAACACCTTCTTTAAACACATAACCTATATTTGGCCTTAGATTGATCTGATGATATTCGCTCTTGTAAGGGATCGCTACTTCTGATAACTCTTGTATTTAGTTTTTTACATTTACAACTTTCCACCAATCACAGATTGTCTTTAGGAATTCAGCTGTTGTTTTATAATTGCTTATATTTGATTCCCTCAACTGATAACAAACCTTCGATCACAAATTCATTAAAAACATTCATCACCAGTTTCGAAAATTGGAATGAGTTCATACCAGCAATTTTGTAAAAACTGTTGAAATTGCAGCGCGACTTTAAAAAGTTTTACTCTTATAACGTTACCCGTTATCAAATAGGTACGACGGCTTCAGATTATGTATTGAAGTCGCCTTCAGTGAAATGCTGTTCGCAGACTTTAGTGTAAAGGGTAAGTCTGAAATTCTTTCGATGAATTGTATCATACATTTAGTACGATTATCTTTATCTTTTCTATTCTTATGAAAAAAGCTATTTCATTTGTTAAAGTAGAACGATAAAATAATCCGAATGTGTAGAACTAACCACCAAAATCACGCGGAAACACTATGCACATAAGAACGGAATTGACCGATGCCTTGTAGCACAAGCCCTTCTACCTGCACATTTACAGTTATTTTAGAGTAAGCTGACGGCCTGTGACGTGTGCTAGCGATTTTGAACAGAGCCCAGACCTTCTGTCTAGTTGGTGTTGTTATTACTCCATTATCTCTGACGTCATATCCACACGTCAATGATTTGCGTAACCAATGTGGTTCAGAAACGTACCCACAATGTTGAAACTCTGTGAGCACAGCATTCTTTAGCGCACCAAATCTGGTGCAATTCTGTAGAAATAATGCTTGTCAATTTATCCGTATCCCTGTACGAATAAACATTTTGCAATGATTCTTGTGTTTGTAGTTTTAATAATTTTTAAGCTCGACATTAAATAATAATTTATTGACAAGCTCTTTGTGTCGACAGTTCAATTAGTCCAAAAAAGCAGAATTCATTCAAGTGCAAAAATACGAACAATGTTGACTTGAGTTCACGTTTCTTGTATTGTTTATAAGACTGCCTAGTATCAACTTTCTAATCAGAATCACTAATTTATTAAAAGCATTCACTCTAATAAGAGACGCGCAACACTTTCCAAGCTTTCATGCGGAGCTGTATTAATAAGAGACAATTATTTCGCGCGTTATAAAGTAACAGAGCAATTACTTTGTATTACAGACATTTATACTCACATTTTAAACTTTATTTAATCGAAACATTTGATGATGAAGTACAAGTTTGCTTCTTCAGAAAATACTGTTACATTTTCAAACAATCTTTTGTTTGTTTGCAGATTTACTTCTCCACTACAACAACCATTGTTGCCACATTTCTTCACGAAGAGAGACTTTATCTCTCTGGCAACACTTCACTCCCACAGAGTTCAAGTTTCCTCGAACCAGATACTATTTCCCCAAGTAAGTAAATTTATTTATTTTGCTCGGATTTGTATGCAGGATCACGAAATGGAATCTGAAGAAATCTGTTCTTACTGCCAACAAAATGAATTTCTCAAAATAAATTAATAAATAAGTGTTATAAAAATACTTTGATTAAAATCTAATAAATCTATCTAGACTATAATAAAATTCCTTTTCTTTAACAAAAATGTTTAACGAAAGATGAGTAAATAAAGTTTACATAGTTTCAAAATAGCATATTTAATAATATTTATTTATAAAACGAATTATTGAATTTAACTATATTAGTATCTTAAAAATCTTTTGAGAACTAAATTGAATATTTTCAATAATGAGACTAGCTATAGTTCACCTATTTTTGATAAAATATAAAAGGTTTTAAAAAGGACTAGATCTTAACTTATCAGTTAATGTACCTAATTTTAACAATAACAATAATCTCAAACCCATAATAATTTAAGTAATTTATTCAAACGTTTTTCTACTAGAAATTTATTATCCTCAATGTAAAATAATTATGGTGTAGTGAATATTAATTCAAATGAAACAAAATTACAATTCAGAAGCATAAGGCTGTGATTATATGGTAAATAAAAGCATATCAAGCTTACGTATTAGGACGCTATTGAGTTTGTTGCTAATGGCACTTGAAGGACAGTTATATCGCAAAACGCAACCACATTAAGTGCTTTGTTTACGACCTGCACTCCTCTAAATAAATATACTTAAACGCTTTCTAAATAATCTATGGTAAACAGTTAAATTAAATGAGTTTTTACATGTGGTTCAATCAGGGAACGTATTTTATTTTAGAAATAATTTTATACTTTTTTT
>JBAIZL010000001.1:311733561-311801061 GCA_036971475.1 Prosapia bicincta | reverse complement strand
AAAGAATCCGGTCAAGCTAGATTTGTTTATTAGAAAAGAAATGGTAAAAGTTAAACGTTTACCCACCACTTTGAATTTTTTTTCCAATATGCTATTAAAATTCATTCTTAAACAGAATGAAATTATTAAAAAAGCGGAATCCACAAATATTGCCTAAATTTTTCAAACCAACATAAAAGCCTAATATCAGAAAGCACAAAGAAAGATTAAATTTCCCGTGTAAACTGACCGATTGACGATTGATTAAGTCACGTTTCCAATTGCTCAGAATGACATATACTTTCAATCTTGCAACAATATACATATGTTAAGACTTATAAAACTAACTTAGGTTGATAACATTATCTAGTAATTTAGAATAATAGTTATAATATTCTTTTTAATTAAAAAATATGTTGAATTTACACAGCTTTGCATGTGTTTGTAAATTAGGGTTATGTTTGTATTTATTCAAATTTCAACTACTATTTATGTTTTGTGATATTTAAAATTACTTTTGTTCAACATATATTTGTTAAATAACACATGTAAAATCGAAAAAATCGTAAGTCCTGTCTCTGTCAAGTATTTCAAAAAATTATAAATACAAATTGTGAAATTATTTCTAGATAACCTTTTAAAGTATGGTAAGACGTAACCAGGGATTTCACATTTGTTTAAGAATAATAAGAGATTGGTAACATTTTACCAACCTTCCAACAGTGTTTGAAAAAGAAAATTTATTATTATGTGTAAATGGTGAGTATTTCTTTATATCTTCTTCTTAGTAGAAATATCTTTATTAATTTCTCCAGTGCAAACTTAAGAGACTTACTGGCCACCAGAGACATACTTAGGCCTAACGCCGCTCTGTTTATAGCAGCTACTTCCAGCCGTGCCTGGCGAATCTGAAGGGCATGCATGTAATAGTGAAGTCATAAAAATTTGCGATGCGACCCATATTACATGTTAGAAATTACAACAAATTAACTTTTTATACCACGTGTTTCTTATTAGTTACCCATCTAACATTTATCTTTGATTTGTTTCTTATTTTTCAATTATTTCTATTAATTCAAACTCTCCTTACAAACACACACACACACACACACGCATATTTACATACACACACACACACACACACACACACACACACACAAACACACACACACACACACACACACACACACATATATATATATATATATATATATATATATATATATATATATATATTAAATATGGTGATATGTTTTCTTGTAATATAGTTAATAAATTAATTATTAAGCATATTACAAGAAATGTTAATTCATTAAAAGTATTCTTGTTTTTGAAATATTTTTAATTTATTAGTTATATATATATATATATATATATATATATATATATATATATATATATATATATATATATATATACTTGTTTCTTACAATGAAAATATTAAAAGAACCCCAATACCACAAAAATAACATTTAAACAAGTTACCTACTAATAAACTATTATGTACATTTCGATGACCATGTCATTATCATCAGAGGGTCCTATTATAAAAATACAATCTAGTTAACAATAAGCTACAGCCTAGGCTGGCTGTCATGAGGGTTAGGTAACTTGTTTTATGAATAATTGTTTTATTATTTTTGTGGTATTGGGGCTGTTTCCAATATTTTCGTTGGCTTATATTACTTGTTAAACACAATCCTGTAAGAAATAATTTGTTTAGTTCCTTATTACCATGTAGGCTACCTATATTAGACCATATCACGCGTTACGATAGATTTGGTTATAAAAAGAACTAAACGTTTTGAACTTGTAATCTAGTATTAGTAAAGTGAAACAAAGAACTCCACTAACTGACGAACTAAGAGTTCAGTTTATAAAATTTCATATTGTCATGGTGGCCAATTTACGCATTATTCTGCATCTACTGTGCGTAGACGTATAACGTTTTGGGTTGAGTTTATCGTCAGTAGAGGTGTATTATTTTTTAATATAATAAATCTCTGCTATTAGCTCACACTTGCCTGATATATATCTTGTACACATTTCCAATCGTTAATAAAATGCGTTTATATTAATCTAATAGGTTCAAATAGATTTTTTCAAACCTATATAGTGGATGGCAATTGATGTTATTACAATGTTTTTCAAATATTTATGCAATAGTTAATTTATAAAAATTTGGGGGATCTAGGTCGGATCGAACTGATTATCTTCATGTTCAAAGTCTAGCACTTTGGCAATCAGCCTACTTTCCCATTACTAAAAATGTAATTCTCAAAGACGTATATGAATTTTTCTTTTGCCCCGATCAGGTTGTCGTCAAAATCTACATTGCACAGCCTTAAAATGTTGCCATGGTTACCACACATCAAAAAAGCTCTAAGATTAAAAATGAATGAAAGGACTAAAACAAACAAACTGGATTAACGGTATCAAACCTTGCTCCACAAAATGACAACGATAAAGGAAAGTGAAAAGAAACTACACGAAAATCAAGTGACGAAAACAAGAAAGCGTATATATAGTAACAAACAAAAATAATAGTCCAACACCATAAATAGAAAGGAATATGAAGATTTGCAAAGAAATTCCCTTTTTATTTGGCCACTTAATATTGTTATTCTGACATACGCATATGTATAGGCTCTTTATAATAGTTATAATTAAAAAAGGAAACAAAATAAAACAACATTTTCTTTGTCGGTTTTAGTAGGAATCTACTTACAATATTTGTTTAATATAATTCTTGTTATAACCACATTTATCTTAAACGAATAATTTGTAAGTTTATTCTAATGTACGTGTATTTTGCTTTAATAATATAAACATTCACTTACTGTTGTGTGTAGCTATATTGAGGTTATGTATCACATTTTGCAAATTTTACCCAGTATTTATATTTGTCTGTACATCAGATTAACTTTTTTTATTATAGAAAAAGAAAACAATTATTTTGTTTGAGTTGAATAACTGAAAGGAAAACAAATCTAATTTCCATTCCATTTGGTCCTCTATTACCGTGGTTTTTTCCGAATCAATAAACAACGTTTGTAGGTTGAAGGAAATCTTCAGTAAACAATCTGTCACGCTGTAAAAGCGCACGATATGTTTGCAGATGTACTCGGCGGGTCACTTTGTCGATGCTGAAAACCAATTACTGCTTAGGTAAACAAAGACTGTTTAGACACGACATCAAACAAACCCACTAAGCCAAACAGTACCATTGCCATAGTGCCGGATAGGTCTTGATTTCAAATGTTTTAAAACCCCCCCGTAGAGGAGTAACGCTTTTAGCAGGAGTTTTAATTAATTTGATTAAAAACTGCACGAGTTAATTATTATGTTGAAATTAGATTCCACGCTAAAAGCTTTTTTTACGAGCTTAAAATGTTTAATTCGAAGCACTAAATTAGGATTTGATTTAATAATTTATTAATTTAAAAATTCATCACCTTGTCAAGTATGACTTTAGAGCTGCGTAATATCTGACGTCGTAACACATGACCGGTTATTTCTTCCCCCCAAAAAGCGAACACATACACAAGGGATGGGGGAGCAAGGGCTACAAGCGACTGTTACTCAGAGGGATTATCTCAAAACCAAATCATTGTGCTCTAGAGAAAAGCGAAATTAAATTTAGTTCCTCCCAAATTTTCAATTTAAGGGTATTTTCCAATTCCATCTACACACACACACACACACACACACACACACACACACACACACACACACACACACACACACACACACACACACACACACACACACACACACACACACACACACACACACACACACACACACACACACACACACACACACACACACACACACACACACACACACACACACACTCACTCACACACACACACACACACACACACACACACACACACACACACACACACACACACACACACACACACACACACACACACACACACACACACACACACACACACACACACACACACACACACACACACACACACACACACACACACACATATATATATATATATATTATATATACACATTATATATATATATATATATATATATATATATATATCTTGTACAAAGTTTCATCGTTAATAAAATAAGTTTTTATTCATACAATTACGTTCAAATACATTTGTTTAACCTGCAGTGGATGGCAATTGATGTTCATACAGTTTTTTCAAATATTTATTCATTACTTAAATTCAAAAAGCTTGATGCCCCAGTCGGATTCAAACTGAGTAGCTACATGTTTGAAATCCAACACTTTGCCACTGAGCCAACTTTTCCATTGGTATTACTTAAAGACGAATATTAGCATATATGTGATAAAGTATCCTTGCAAAATGAAGCATTACAAGAGGTGTAAAGATTAAGAAATTACCATCAGCTTTATAAATTAGAACCGAAACAAAATAAAGCGAATAAATAGTAATA
Organism: Prosapia bicincta; assembly: GCA_036971475.1. NCBI lineage: Eukaryota > Metazoa > Arthropoda > Insecta > Hemiptera > Cercopidae > Prosapia > Prosapia bicincta. The sequence continues at coordinate 311,796,642 of JBAIZL010000001.1, read as the reverse complement.
AACTAATAGTCTATTAAGATTTACTGTAAAGAGAGGATAATGGAAAATTGCGAGAAAATTCGTTTTCAATTTTGCCTTTTAATATTGTGATTCGGCCATATGCATGGGCCTGTACATATTTATATTATTTGTAATTATAAGAGAAAAAAAATTTAAAATAAAAAAAAATTAGCTGACCTTAGTAGGAATATACTTAGTTTTTTTTATTGCTTGTTTACATTTAACTTGAATATTTTTATTTTCTTAAATTGAACAGAATTATTCGTGGTTTTAAGAGAAAGAGAGGTGATATCATCTTGGAAAATATTGATTTATTTTTCTTTATACTGTTAAAGTAAGCAATTCGTCTCATCCCCAATTCATTCTTGTCCGGATCTAATTCAAGTCTGTCTAAACAGAGCCCACGGGCTCCGTTGTGACGTCACACTCAGGCGGTTGACCGAACTGGCCAATATTACGCTTGGTTGGCGATCATGTATCCCAGACGTTAAGATTTGATGCTTTGATTCTGCTTTAAAAACAATCGTTTTAACAATCTAAATCGGAAGGAAATAAATTATAACAAGTGTGGACCCCATGTTGCCACTGAATACTTAGTGGCATATGTTCTAAATTATATAATAATCTAATAATAATAATGTTAAAGATCTTATTATTATAATAACTAATTATTATTATTAAAAATTATAATTGTATTGACGATAATACAAATAATGATAATACCAATAATCGTTATTATTATAATAAATAGATTATAATAGTAGTAAATAATTTGGCCTACATACAGATACGTAAAATACAGCAACACGTATATTTATTATTGAAATTTTAAAAATACGTAGAATAAACTTTTTATTATTTTTTAAACAACTATAGTTTCTTATTATATACCTATTTACTTAGTGATTTGGAAGCACACTAATTTGTAACTCCCTGTAAAGTCTTGTTTGTCGAACAATGTCTCAATAATTGGATCTCAGCCAAGTAAACGCATTTAATTCTTCAACAGTTTTATTAAGTCCAACTATGGAGGCTAAATACGCTGAAAATATTACAAGCACGTCTGAGGAAGTTCCAAACTTGACAGGAAACTTAGTAAACTTAATCGAGGTCGCGTCCAATTACTTAGTTTATTGACGCTGTAACAGTTTCTATAATGCATGTTTAATATGTTGCCATAGTCGCGTCTAACGCTATTAGATCCCACTCTGCCGTGTTTAGGTATGTATCGACCAGTATTTAATCAGAACTCTCCCCCCCCAATTAATAAGCGTTTTTTAAATTTAATGTTTTGAAGTCAGTTATTACTTAAATCAACAGAGAAAATCTTTTTTAGTTTCTTTTTATTATAATTACAATTATTATATATATAAAAAAATATTTCAAAAACAAGAATACATTTAATGAATATATTTATTCAAAGCTTTTCGCCGATAAAATAGTACCAGCATCTTCAGGAAAAAAGATTCTTCTTTTTTTCCTGAAGATGCTGGTACTATTTTATCGGCGAAAAGCTTTGAATAAATATATTCATTAAAAGTATTCTTGTTTTTGAAATATTTTTAATTTATTAACTATATTACAAGAAAACATATCACCATATTATATATATATATATATATATATATATATATATATATATATATATATATATATATATGTATATATGTCATAATAACATATTAAGTGGTAAAATAGAAAGCGAATTTCCTTGCAATTTTCTATTTTCCTTTTTTTTATATTGTGTCGGACTATTATATATTTTTATAGGTTACTATTTATACCCTGTTTAGTTACTTGTATGGTTTCTTTTCGCTTTCCTTTCGCATTGTCCATTTGTAAAGCATGATTTGATATCGGTAATTCAATTTGTTTATTTATCTTATATTCAATCCTAGAACATTATTTATGATATTGTGTGGTAACCATGGCAACAATTTAAGGTTTTATAATTGAGGTTTTTCATTTAGATCTTTGAAAAGTTCATTTCTAGCTATGGACTTTCCACAATGCCAAAAAGCGCTAGACTTGGAACACAAAGATACACAGTTTGAATCCTACTTGGACCCTCAAATTTTTAAAATTTAATTATTGAATTTATATTTGAAACAACTGTATTAATATCAATTGTTCTCCACCATAGGTTTAAAAATGGGCCAAATGGGTCCATTTGGGCTTGATTGGATGAATAAAAACGTGTTATTAACGATTGAAAATTTGTACAAGATATATACTAGTAAAGTGTGATATAATAGAAGGAGTTTAAAAGTTAGCTCTAAATTGACTTTTGTAGAACGCATAGTTACTTATGGAGCTGAAGTGTGAACACCAAGCAAAAGAACGAGACGGAAATTTAAGGCAACAGAGCTGACGTACTGGAGAAGAGGTTGTAAATATACTATAATCGATAAAATCTGAATTAATGAGAGAGGGAATGAAAGTTGATACACCACTGACGACAGTCCAAGAGAATAAACAGTTGATTTGTTGGGGACAAACGAGAAGAACGAGTATAAACAGATTACCCCGAAAGATCTGAAATGGAAACTTACGGAAAGAAGAGTAAAAGGAAGATCTAGAAGAGATCGCGTTAGAGAAACACAGAAAACAAGCAGACACGGGAAATGATAGCAGCTTTATATGGAGGTAGGAGGAAGTAGAGATTGGGATGTGGAAGATGGTCATGTCTGTGATAAAACCGTTGTAAAAAATTTTAATCAAACTCATAATAAAAGCTTGTGATTGTGACTAACACTAAGTATAGGAAAACACTGTGAGTAAAAGAATGTTCTTTAAGAATGACAAACAATATGGTGAGTGTAGAGTGCGTAGCCGTGGACTTATATCAATTGGCTAATGGAGCGTGAGATTACATTATCGCTAAGAATCGATAAAAAGCATCTAAACTGGGGATGTGTGACTGCCACCTTACAAATGTAACTGTAACCCTATGGGAGGGGGCAGTTGGACATCCGGAATCCGACATTCAAGCTGAAATATAACCGTTCGTGGAGGTAGTAAACTCGTATCCCCGAAACATGGAAAAATACAGCTATCACGTTAGGAAAGAAATGGACTATGATTGGCAAAGTGAAGGTCTCGAGGAAGGTAGTGTGCAGGAGCTGATAATAAATCTTGACCCAGGGGACTTGTGAGCGAAGATGACAGCAGCTGTACGAGAAGGCGTCAGCTTGGGAATACAGCCACTTGAATAAGTCATTTCTATTTGTGGAAACATGGTTTTATTACTCACTAGTTGATTGAAGTGCAGTCAGAATTAGAAATACATCCGTAGAAATCAAAGAATCGGGGCGGACACAATCTCGCAAGAGCGGACACATTTCTTAGTTAGGACTAGTTAATTGTAACACGTAATATAGTTGAGTGCTGTTTTTCCATAACGTTTTTAGAAGGTTTCAAATAAATGATGGAAATAATCATAATATGAGGTTAATTATATATATAGTCATAGTGGTAACAAACAGTAGGTGACGTTGGTGAAACATCTGCAAACCGGTACCGGGTCGGGGCAGATTTATTGGGGTGGCTGCAGGTTTTATCTGCTCCAGGGCTCAACCCGACCTACGTAGAATAAATGCCATTAACGGCTATGCTTATCCCTTGTAGCCTGCGGACCTTGTAGGTAGCCCATGGTTGAATGTGATTTTTACATATTAGCAGGATAATGTCTTTTTCACCATTTTTTTATATATGTATAAAATAATTATTCAACTGTAGATTTTCGTCGTCCTATTGGATAATCATGTAACTTGTTTCTAATGATCCTATTTTTTTAATGCCATTTACAATCTGTGTTATAAAAGTAGTAGGTTGTTGTTGAATAATTACAAACACTATTATATTACCACTCACGTATTTACATCTAACTTTGATTGATAACTAAAACAGAGGTTACTTCTGGCACCGAAGAGTACTCTAGTTTGTAATCTGTGATTGGAATATTGCCATTAGACTGATTGTGATTACCATTAAAATATATTTCACTCCTTTGGATAACTACAAGAATTTGGAGTATGGTATTGCACTCTTGGTCCTAGATACTTTCGGGATACTTTCATCCTGGCACACAACACTTATTCCGCAAACTGAATTATAAGAAGAACAAAAATAACTGTACTAAATTTGTTTAACCCATAATATAACCTCAAATTTAACAGTTCTACAAGAAATCTTTAGGGTTTACAATTTAGGCTTTGGCGTCCTTGTACCTTGCCCAGATCTGTGGGCTTCCGCACCTGACCTCATAGAACCCTGCGCACATGTGTGCTTCTGGGTCAGACGTTAAAACGAACCTAACGGCAAACTTGACTGACATATTGATAACACTTTCGAAGTTATATTTTGCAAAACTTCAAAACTAAGATATCTTTAGTGTAAATGGGAAGAAGCTTTTTGATCAAGTGACACATACTTTTAATGTTATAGCTTTATCTTCTTTTCTAGGTCAATAATTCGATAAGTTTTTGTTGTAAGCTTCCAATTTTATACTTCGTCAAGAAGAATACCTGCTGATGGCTCTTCCTACAAGTGAAGTGGATGTAGCAACATCAACAAAGCGAACCGAATGAGTAAGCTTTTCAAAAGTCATCCTTTGACGATGACTACTAAGCGCTGGATGATGTAAGGATGGTCAGGGCAGAACAATGTCAAGTAGGTCAGGTTAGAATATCGTAAGGTATGTTCAAAGCAGATCGACTAGGGTTAGGTCAAAGTCTAATAGAACAGGGCAGGATATCGTCAGGTTGATCAGGGCAAATCGACTAGGGGTACGTTGGTGTAGGTCAACGTCAGGTGGATTAGGGCATGTCGACGTCAGAAAGGTCAAGACAGATAATTGTGCGGATGGTTAGGGCAGAACAACGTCAGATAAATCAGTGCAGAACAGCTTCAAATAGGTCTAGGACAGATCGACTAGGGGGACGTCGAAGCAGGTCAACAGAAGGTAGCTCAGGGCAGATCGACGAGGGGTAAGTCAGGGTAGTACAACGTCAGGTAGGACAGAGCATATTGTAGAGGGGTAGATCAGGGCAGGTCATCGCCAGATGGGTCATAACGTATCCACGAGGGGTAGTTCAGGGCTGCACATGGTCAGGTAGGTTAGACCGATTGACGAGGGGTAGGTCAGAGCAGGTCAACGTCAGGTGGTTCAGGACAGATCGACGAGGGGTAGGCCAGAGCAGGTCAACGTCAGGTGGTTCAGGACAGATCAACAAAGGGTAGGTCAACAATAGGTTGGTCAGACCAAACGACGAGGGGTAGGTCAGAAAAGTATAAGGTCAAGTAGGTTAGAACAGATCGACGAAGGGTAGGTCAGGACAAGTCAAAGTCAGTTGGGTCAGGACAGATCGACGAGAGGCAGGTCAACTTCAGTTATATCCAGGACAGATCGTCGAGGGATAGGTTGACCTCATGTATGTGCCCGCTCATGTAAGAGGGGCAGGGCATTTAACAATAATCCGATACATTTATTAAAATATATTATCATACGTTTAAAATATATACGAAATAAACTAAATGTATTTACAATGTATTTTTATGCATCGTTTCGAAAGTAATATTTAATTTGAACCCTCAATCAGCAAACTTACTGAGAGAGAGAGAGAGTGTGTGTATGAGAGAGAGAGAGAGAGAAAGAGAGAGAGAGAGATGTGTGTGTAAGAGGGAACCCAATTCTTTTTAAAAATGTTATTCTTTCTTAAAGTTTCATGCTAGGGATGCTTGACTACTTACTATATTCAACAAACATGTAAATATCTATCTCACGACATATGTGTGAGTATGACTATGATATTAATGCGTCTATTCTTGCCCAAAGCTAGAGACGTCGCTCATTGCTGTCAGCAGCCTTGACGTAAATATGCTGTTAAAGTAGAAAGTTAACTTCTACCAAAGTTTTTCGATTACCTTAGGCTGAGCGCTGACACCGCGCCGGTTAAATACAGACGTCAGTTTTTAATTAAAATACGCCAACTTCAGATGTTAAATCATGAAATCTATTTGGATTTGTAAATTACTTTTTCAGTATTTTAAACCGTTATATTTGTTGTAACACAGCTTGTGTCTGTTTCAGCAACAATGAAGTTCAATATAATCCTGCTTTGCTGCGCCTGCATGGGGATTGTGGCGTCCATCCTGCTAATGTACGGGCTCTATAGGGTAAGTGCTACTACATGCTTTTACTCTGTTTAGAAGTTTTGACAACAAAGCTATGTACATACATACATATGCGTGTGTTAGTGTATAGCCTATATATACACATATGTTAAATATGGTGATACATTTTCTTGTAATATAATAAATGAAAAGAATTAATTGAAGTAAATAAACTGCTGGTAATTTAAATATCTCTCAAACCATTTTCGTAATTGATGTGTTATTATCTAAAGGTAAGTGATTACTAATTTTTCCTGAAGATGCTAAAACATCAATTAGTGGAAAACTTTGTAAAATATATAAATTATCAACAGCTCTTGTACTTGAAATATATGTATATAATTAATGACTAATGCCACATGTACTTGCGGGGCTGAGGGAAACTCAATGCAAACTATAAGGCTCTCTAAGAGTCCCTAGTGAAGACAGGTGTCTTACTGTTTTAGAGAGAAGTGTAGCTATGGAATAAAACAAAAACAGTTGAACGTTTGGTTGTAACTTATATTTGCATATTTGCTAAATAGAATTTTACAGAGTTTTTCAGTAAAACATTTCCTAAGCATATAAGCTTTAAATAAATTACCTGTTTTAGCATATTCTCGGTATATAAAGAGGAACCCTGCATATGTAAACCATGAGCTTCTTGTCCTTACCCCTATAGGCTGTCCTTACCCCTATAGGCTGTCCTTACCCCTATAGGCTGTCCTTACCCCTATAGGCTGTCCTTATCCCTATAGGCTGTCCTCACCCCTATAGGCTGTCCTTACCCCTATAGGCTGTCCTTATCCCTATAGGCTGTCCTTACCCCTATAGGCTGTCCTTACCCCTATAGGCTGTCCTTACCCCTATAGGTTGGTCTTGCCCCTATAGGCTGGTCTAACCCCTATAGGCTGTCCTTACCACTATAGGCTGTCCTTATCCCTATAGGCTGTCCTTACCCCTATAGGCTGTCCTTACCCCTATAGGCTGGTCTTGCCCCTATAGGCTGGTCTAACCCCTATAGGCTGTCCTTACACCTATAGGCTGTCCTCACCCCTATAGGCTGTCCTTATCCCTATAGGCTGTCCTTACCCCTATAGGCTGGTCTAACCCCTATAGGCTGTCCTTACCCCTATAGGCTGTCCTCACCCCTATAGGCTGTCCTTATCCCTATAGGCTGTCCTTACCCCTATAGGCTGGTCTAACCCCTATAGGCTGTCCTTACCCCTATAGGCTGTCCTCACCCCTATAGGATGTCCTCACCCCTATAGGCTGTCCTTACTCCTATAGGCTGTCCTTATCCCTATAGGCTGTCCTTACGCCTATAGGCTGTCCTTATCCCTATAGGCTGTCCTTATCCCTATAGGCTGTCCTCACCCCTATAGGCTGTCCTTACCCCTATAGGCTGTCCTTACCCCTATAGGCTGTCCTTATCCCTATAGGCTGTCCTTACCCCTATAGGCTGTCCTTACCCCTATAGGCTGTCCTTACCCCTATAGGCTGTCCTTACCCCTATAGGCTGTTCTTATCCCTATAGGCTGTCCTCACCCCTATAGGCTGTCCTTACCCCTATAGGCTGTCCTTATCCCTATAGGCTGTCCTTACCCCTATAGGCTGTCCTTACCCCTATAGGCTGTCCTTACCCCTATAGGTTGGTCTTGCCCCTATAGGCTGGTCTAACCCCTATAGGCGGCCCTTACCACTATAGGCTGTCCTTATCCCTATAGGCTGTCCTCACCCCTATAGGCTGTCCTTACCCCTATAGGCTGTCCTTATCCCTATAGGCTGTCCTTACCCCTATAGGCTGTCCTTACCCCTATAGGCTGTCCTTACCCCTATAGGTTGGTCTTGCCCCTATAGGCTGGTCTAACCCCTATAGGCTGCCCTTACCACTATAGGCTGTCCTTATCCCTATAGGCTGTCCTTACCCCTATAGGCTGTCCTTACCCCTATAGGCTGTCCTTACCCCTATAGGCTGTCCTTACCCCTATAGGCTGTCCTTACCCCTATAGGCTGTCCTTATCCCTATAGGCTGTCCTCACCCCTATAGGCTGTCCTTACCCCTATAGGCTGTCCTTATCCCTATAGGCTGTCCTTACCCCTATAGGCTGTCCTTACCCCTATAGGCTGTCCTTATCCCTATAGGCTGTCCTTACCCCTATAGGCTGTCCTTACCCCTATAGGCTGTCCTTACCCCTATAGGCTGTCCTTATCCCTATAGGCTGTCCTTACCCCTATAGGCTGTCCTTACCCCTATAGGCTGTCCTTACCCCTATAGGCTGTCCTTACCCCTATAGGCTGTCCTTATCCCTATAGGCTGTCCTTATCCCTATAGGCTGTCCTCACCCCTATAGGCTGTCCTTACCCCTATAGGCTGTCCTTATCCCTATAGGCTGTCCTTACCCCTATAGGCTGTCCTTACCCCTATAGACTGTCCTTACCCCTATAGGCTGTCCTTACCCCTATAGGCTGTCCTTACCCCTATAGGCTGTCCTTACCCCTATAGGCTGTCCTTATCCCTATAGGCTGCCCTCACCCCTATAGGCTGTCCTTACCCCTATAGGCTGTCCTTATCCCTATAGGCTGTCCTTACCCCTATAGGCTGTCCTTACCCCTATAGGCTGTCCTTACCCCTATAGTTTGGTCTTGCCCCTATAGGCTGGTCTAACCCCTATAGGCTGCCCTTACCACTATAGGCTGTCCTTATCCCTATAGGCTGTCCTTACCCCTATAGGCTGGTCTTGCCCCTATAGGCTGGTCTAACCCCTATAGGCTGTCCTTACCCCTATAGGCTGTCCTCACCCCTATAGGCTGTCCTTATCCCTATAGGCTGTCCTTACCCCTATAGGCTGGTCTAACCCCTATAGGCTGTCCTTACCCCTATAGGCTGTCCTCACCCCTATAGGCTGTCCTTACCCCTATAGGCTGGTCTAACCCCTATAGGCTGTCCTTACCCCTATAGGCTGTCCTCACCCCTATAGGCTGTCCTCACCCCTATAGGCTGTCCTTACTCCTATAGGCTGTCCTTATCCCTATAGGCTGTCCTTACGCCTATAGGCTGTCCTTATCCCTATAGGCTGTCCTTATCCCTATAGGCTGTCCTCACCCCTATAGGCTGTCCTTACCCCTATAGGCTGTCCTTATCCCTATAGGCTGTCCTTACCACTATAGGCTGTCCTTACCCCTATAGGCTGTCCTTACCCCTATAGACTGTCCTTACCCCTATAGGCTGTCCTTATCCCTATAGGCTGTCCTCACCCCTATAGGCTGTCCTTACCCCTATAGGTTGTCCTTATCCCTATAGGCTGTCCTTACCCCTATAGGCTGTCCTTACCCCTATAGGCTGTCCTTACCCCTATAGGCTGTCCTTACCCCTATAGGCTGTCCTCACCCCTATAGGCTGTCCTTACCCCTATAGTCTGTCCTTACCCCTATAGGCCTTAGCGGCCCTAGGCTGAAATATTTGGGGGAGGGTTAAGGTTATCATACATGCATACCCAATCATAAAACATAAACCTACTTGTTATTTTGGAAACGATTTTATTAAATAACACTAGCAATATAATTATTTAACATAGGAATTATATATATATATATATATATATATATATACATATATACATACAGATATATATTGATCGATCAAAAACCATATGTCGAAAAAAGTTATATACAAATGATAGAACTGTAAATTTATTCTGAAATAAATTTGTTCTCGCATTGATCTAACGCCCACAGAACTTACTTCTCCATTGACCAAATTTACATGACACTATTTTTGAACTTCACTACTTTCAGTATCAGACCCGCAAAACATACCTTTTTAGGAGTAATATATGGTCACTTATTTCCTTTTATATTAGAATTTACCAAATTTTTAAACATTTCTTTTGTCAAGAGCGAATTTTATTTTTAAAATTATAGAAACTTTTGTGAGAGGCAACTCCCACCCCTTGCCAAGCCTGGAGTCGCCAGTGTAAATACCGCTTAAAGTCTTCTACAGAATGTACCGATTTAAGTATTCTACAGAATGTACTCAGTGATATATAGGTACCTGTGACATAACCTAGAGTCGCCGGTGTAAATACCGCTTTAAGTATTCTACATAATGTACGTATATATGGTACTCAGTGACATATAGGTACCTGTGACATAACCTAGAGTCGCCAATGTAAATATCGCTTTAAGTATTCTACAGAATGTACCGATTTAAGTATTCTACAGAATGTACTCAGTGACATATAGGTACCTGTGACATAACCTAGAGTCGCCGGTGTAAATACCGCTTTAAGTATTCTACATAATGTACGTATATATGGTACTCAGTGACATATAGGTACCTGTGACATAACCTAGAGTCGCCAATGTAAATATCGCTTTAAGTATTCTACAGAATGTACATATACATGGTACTCAGTGACATATAGGTACCTGTGACTTAACCTAGAGCCGCCGGTGTAAATACCGCTTTAAGTATGAGATATAGGTACCTGTGACATAACCTAGAGTCACCAGTGTAAATACCGCTTCAAGTATTCTACAGAATGTACGTATACATGGTACTCAGTGACATATAGGTACCTGTGACATAACCTAGAGTCGCCGGTGTAAATACAGCTTTAAGTATTCTACAGAATGTACGTATACATGGTACTCAGTGACATATAGGTACCTGTGACATAACCTAGAGTCGCCGGTGTAAATACCGCTTTAAGTATTCTACAGAATGTACGTATACATGGTACTCAGTGACATATAGGTACCTGTGACATAACCTAGAGTCGCCGGTGTAAATACCGCTTTAAGTATTCTACAGAATGTACGTATACATGGTACTCAGTGACATATAGGTACCTGTGACATAACCTAGAGTCGCCGGTGTAAATACCGCTTTAAGTATTCTACAGAATGTACCGATTTAAGTATTCTACAGAATGTACTCAGTGACATATAGGTACCTGTGACATAACCTAGAGTCGCCGGTGTAAATACCGCTTTAAGTATTCTACAGAATGTACCGATTTAAGTATTCTACAGAATGTACTCAGTGACATATAGGTACCTGTGCATAACCTAGAGTCGCCGGTGTAAATACCGCTTTAAGTATTCTACAGAATGTACGTATACATGGTACTCAGTGACATATAGGTACCTGTGACATAACCTAGAGTCGCCGGTGTAAATACCGCTTTAAGTATTTTACAGAATGTACCGATTTAAGTATTCTACAGAATGTACTCAGTGACATATAGGTACCTGTGACATAACCTAGAGTCGCCGGTGTAAATACCGCTTTAAGTATTCTACAGAATGTACCGATTTAAGTATTCTACAGAATGTACTCAGTGACATATAGGTACCTGTGACATAACCTAGAGTCGCCGGTGTAAATACCGCTTTAAGTATTCTACAGAATGTACGTATACATGGTACTCAGTGACATATAGGTACCTGTGACATAACCTAGAGTCGCCGGTGTAAATACCGCTTTAAGTATTCTACAGAATGTACCGATTTAAGTATTCTACAGAATGTACTCAGTGACATATAGGTACCTGTGACATAATCTAGAGTCGCCGGTGTAAATATCGCTTTAAGTATTCTACAGAATGTACCGATTTAAGTATTCTACAGAATGTACTCAGTGACATATAGGTACCTGTGACATAACCTAGAGTCGCCGGTGTAAATACCGCTTTAAGTATTCTACATAATGTACGTATATATGGTACTCAGTGACATATAGGTACCTGTAACATAACCTAGAGTCGCCAATGTAAATATCGCTTTAAGTATTCTACAGAATGTACATATACATGGTACTCAGTGACATATAGGTACCTGTGACTTAACCTAGAGCCGCCGGTGTAAATACCGCTTTAAGTATGAGATATAGGTACCTGTGACATAACCTAGAGTCACCAGTGTAAATACCGCTTCAAGTATTCTACAGAATGTACGTATACATGGTACTCAGTGACATATAGGTACCTGTGACATAACCTAGAGTCGCCGGTGTAAATACCGCTTTAAGTATTCTACAGAATGTACGTATACATGGTACTCAGTCACATATAGGTACCTGTGACATAACCTAGAGTCGCCGGTGTAAATACCGCTTTAAGTATTCTACAGAATGTACGTATACATGGTACTCAGTGACATATAGGTACCTGTGACATAACCTAGAGTCGCCGGTGTAAATACCGCTTTAAGTATTCTACAGAATGTACGTATACATGGTACTCAGTGACATATAGGTACCTGTGACATAACCTAGAGTCGCCGGTGTAAATACCGCTTTAAGTATTCTACAGAATGTACGTATACATGGTACTCAGTGACATATAGGTACCTGTGACATAACCTAGAGTCGCCGGTGTAAATACCGCTTTAAGTATTCTACAGAATGTACGTATACATGGTACTCAGTGACATATAGGTACCTGTGACATAACCTAGAGTCACCGGTGTAAATACCGCTTCAAGTATTCTACAGAATGTACGTATACATGGTACTCAGTGACATATAGGTACCTGTGACATAACCTAGAGTCACCAGTGTAAATACCGCTTCAAGTATTCTACAGAATGTACGTATACATGGTACTCAGTGACATAGAGGTACCTGTGACATAAACCTAGACTCGCCAGTGTAAATACCGATTTAAGTATTCTACGAAATATACGTATACATGGTACTCAGTGACATATAGGTATCTGTGACATAACCTAGAGTCGCCGGTGTAAATACCGCTTTAAGTATTCTACAGAATGTACCTATACATGATACTCAGTGACATAAAGGTACCTGTGACATGACCTAGAGTCGCCAGTGTAAATACCACTTTAAGTATTCTACAGAATGTACCTATACATGATACTCAGTGACATAAAGGTACCTGTGACATAACCTAGAGTCGCCGGTGTAAATACCGCTTTAGGTATTCTACAGAATGTACCTATACATGATACTCAGTGACATAAAGGTACCTGTGACATAACCTAGAGTCGCCGGTGTAAATACCGCTTTAAGTATTCTACAGAATGTACGTATACATGATACTCAGTGACATAAAGGTACCTGTGACATAACCTAGAGTCGCCGGTGTAAATACCGCTTTAAGTATTCTACAGAATGTACCTATACATGATACTCAGTGACATAAAGGTACCTGTGACATAACCTAGAGTCGCCGGTGTAAATACCGCTTTAAGTATTCTACAGAATGTACCTATACATGATACTCAGTGACATAAAGGTACCTGTGACATAACCTAGAGTCGCCGGTGTAAATACCGCGTTAAGTATTCTACAGAATGTACCTATACATGATACTCAGTGACATAAAGGTACCTGTGACATAACCTAGAGTCGCCGGTGTAAATACCGCTTTAAGTATTCTACAGAATGTACGTATACATGATACTCAGTGACATAAAGGTATCTGTGACATAACCTAGAGTCGCCGGTGTAAATACCGCTTTAAGTATTCTACAGAATGTACCTATACATGATACTCAGTGACATAAAGGTACCTGTGACATAACCTAGAGTCGCCGGTGTAAATACCGCTTTAAGTATTCTACAGAATGTACCTATACATGATACTCAGTGACATAAAGGTACCTGTGACATAACCTAGAGTCGCCGGTGTAAATACCGCTTTAAGTATTCTACAGAATGTACCTATACATGATACTCAGTGACATAAAGGTACCTGTGACATAACCTAGAGTCGCCGGTGTAAATACCGCTTTAAGTATTCTACAGAATGTACCTATACATGATACTCAGTGACATAAAGGTACCTGTGACATAACCTAGAGTCGCCGGTGTAAATACCGCTTTAAGTATTCTACAGAATGTACCTATACATGATACTCAGTGACATAAAGGTACCTGTGACATAACCTAGAGTCGCCGGTGTTAATACCGCTTTAAGTATTCTACAGAATGTACCTATACATGATACTCAGTGACATAAAGGTACCTGTGACATAACCTAGAGTCGCCGGTGTAAATACCGCTTTAAGTATTCTACAGAATGTACGTATACATGATACTCAGTGACATAAAGGTATCTGTGACATAACCTAGAGTCGCCGGTGTAAATACCGCTTTAAGTATTCTACAGAATGTACCTATACATGATACTCAGTGACATAAAGGTACCTGTGACATAACCTAGAGTCGCCGGTGTAAATACCGCTTTAAGTATTCTACAGAATGTACCTATACATGATACTCAGTGACATAAAGGTACCTGTGACATAACCTAGAGTCGCCGGTGTAAATACCGCTTTAAGTATTCTACAGAATGTACGTATACATGGTACTCAGTGACATATAGGTACCTGTGACATAACCTAGAGTCGCCGGTGTAAATACCGCTTTAAGTATTCTACAGAATGTACGTATACATGGTACTCAGTGACATATAGGTACCTGTGACATAACCTAGAGTCGCCGGTGTAAATACCGCTTTAAGTATTCTACAGAATGTACCGATTTAAGTATTCTACAGAATGTACGTATACATGATACTCAGTGACATAAAGGTATCTGTGACATAACCTAGAGTCGCCGGTGTAAATACCGCTTTAAGTATTCTACAGAATGTACCTATACATGATACTCAGTGACATAAACGTACCTGTGACATAACCTAGAGTCGCCGGTGTAAATACCGCTTTAGGTATTCTACAGAATGTACCTATACATGATACTCAGTGACATAAAGGTACCTGTGACATAACCTAGAGTCGCCGGTGTAAATACCGCTTTAAGTATTCTACAGAATGTACCTATACATGATACTCAGTGACATAAAGGTACCTGTGACATAACCTAGAGTCGCCGGTGTAAATACCGCTTTAAGTATTCTACAGAATGTACCTATACATGATACTCAGTGACATAAAGGTACCTGTGACATAACCTAGAGTCGCCGGTGTAAATACCGCTTTAAGTATTCTACAGAATGTACCTATACATGATACTCAGTGACATAAAGGTACCTGTGACATAACCTAGAGTCGCCGGTGTAAATACCGCTTTAAGTATTCTACAGAATGTACCTATACATGATACTCAGTGACATAAAGGTACCTGTGACATAACCTAGAGTCGCCGGTGTAAATACCGCTTTAAGTATTCTACAGAATGTACCTATACATGATACTCAGTGACATAAAGGTACCTGTGACATAACCTAGAGTCGCCGGTGTAAATACCGCTTTAAGTATTCTACAGAATGTACGTATACATGGTACTCAGTGACATATAGGTACCTGTGACATAACCTAGAGTCGCCGGTGTAAATACCGCTTAAAGTATTCTACAGAATGTACGTATACATGGTACTCAGTGACATATAGGTACCTATGACATAACCTAGAGTCGCCGGTGTAAATACCGCTTTAAGTATTCTACAGAATGTACCGATTTAAGTATTCTACAGAATGTACGTATACATGATACTCAGTGACATAAAGGTATCTGTGACATAACCTAGAGTCGCCGGTGTAAATACCGCTTTAAGTATTCTACAGAATGTACCTATACATGATACTCAGTGACATAAAGGTACCTGTGACATAACCTAGAGTCGCCGGTGTAAATACCGCTTTAAGTATTCTACAGAATGTACCTATACATGATACTCAGTGACATAAAGGTACCTGTGACATAACCTAGAGTCGCCGGTGTAAATACCGCTTTAAGTATTCTACAGAATGTACCTATACATGATACTCAGTGACATAAAGGTACCTGTGACATAACCTAGAGTCGCCGGTGTAAATACCGCTTTAAGTATTCTACAGAATGTACCTATACATGATACTCAGTGACATAAAGGTACCTGTGACATAACCTAGAGTCGCCGGTGTAAATACCGCTTTAAGTATTCTACAGAATGTACCTATACATGATACTCAGTGACATAAAGGTACCTGTGACATAACCTAGAGTCGCCGGTGTAAATACCGCTTTAAGTATTCTACAGAATGTACCTATACATGATACTCAGTGACATAAAGGTACCTGTGACATAACCTAGAGTCGCCGGTGTAAATACCGCTTTAAGTATTCTACAGAATGTACCTATACATGATACTCAGTGACATAAAGGTACCTGTGACATAACCTAGAGTCGCCGGTGTAAATACCGCTTTAAGTATTCTACAGAATGTACGTATACATGATACTCAGTGACATAAAGGTATCTGTGACATAACCTAGAGTCGCCGGTGTAAATACCGCTTTAAGTATTCTACAGAATGTACCTATACATGATACTCAGTGACATAAAGGTACCTGTGACATAACCTAGAGTCGCCGGTGTAAATACCGCTTTAAGTATTCTACAGAATGTACCTATACATGATACTCAGTGACATAAAGGTACCTGTGACATAACCTAGAGTCGCCGGTGTAAATACCGCTTTAAGTATTCTACAGAATGTACGTATACATGGTACTCAGTGACATATAGGTACCTGTGACATAACCTAGAGTCGCCGGTGTAAATACCGCTTTAAGTATTCTACAGAATGTACGTATACATGGTACTCAGTGACATATAGGTACCTGTGACATAACCTAGAGTCGCCGGTGTAAATACCGCTTTAAGTATTCTACAGAATGTACCGATTTAAGTATTCTACAGAATGTACTCAGTGACATATAGGTACCTGTGACATAACCTAGAGTCGCCGGTGTAAATACCGCTTTAAGTATTCTACAGAATGTACGTATACATGGTACTCAGTGACATATAGGTACCTGTGACATAACCTAGAGTCGCCGGTGTAAATACCGCTTTAAGTATTCTACAGAATGTACCGATTTAAGTATTCTACAGAATGTACTCAGTGACATATAGGTACCTGTGACATAACCTAGAGTCGCCGGTGTAAATATCGCTTTAAGTATTCTACAGAATGTACCGATTTAAGTATTCTACAGAATGTACTCAGTGACATATAGGTACCTGTGACATAACCTAGAGTCGCCGGTGTAAATACCGCTTTAAGTATTCTACATAATGTACGTATATATGGTACTCAGTGACATATAGGTACCTGTGACATAACCTAGAGTCGCCAATGTAAATATCGCTTTAAGTATTCTACAGAATGTACATATACATGGTACTCAGTGACATATAGGTACCTGTGACTTAACCTAGAGCCGCCGGTGTAAATACCGCTTTAAGTATGAGATATAGGTACCTGTGACATAACCTAGAGTCACCAGTGTAAATACCGCTTCAAGTATTCTACAGAATGTACGTATACATGGTACTCAGTGACATATAGGTACCTGTGACATAACCTAGAGTCGCCGGTGTAAATACAGCTTTAAGTATTCTACAGAATGTACGTATACATGGTACTCAGTGACATATAGGTACCTGTGACATAACCTAGAGTCGCCGGTGTAAATACCGCTCTAAGTATTCTACAGAATGTACGTATACATGGTACTCAGTGACATATAGGTACCTGTGACATAACCTAGAGTCGCCGGTGTAAATACCGCTTTAAGTATTCTACAGAATGTACGTATACATGGTACTCAGTGACATATAGGTACCTGTGACATAACCTAGAGTCGCCGGTGTAAATACCGCTTTAAGTATTCTACAGAATGTACGTATACATGGTACTCAGTGACATATAGGTACCTGTGACATAACCTAGAGTCGCCGGTGTAAATACCGCTTTAAGTATTCTACAGAATGTACGTATACATGGTACTCAGTGACATATAGGTACCTGTGACATAACCTAGAGTCGCCGGTGTAAATACCGCTTTAAGTATTCTACAGAATGTACGTATACATGGTACTCAGTGACATATAGGTACCTGTGACATAACCTAGAGTCACCGGTGTAAATACCGCTTCAAGTATTCTACAGAATGTACGTATACATGGTACTCAGTGACATATAGGTACCTGTGACATAACCTAGAGTCACCAGTGTAAATACCGCTTCAAGTATTCTACAGAATGTACGTATACATGGTACTCAGTGACATAGAGGTACCTGTGACATAAACCTAGACTCGCCAGTGTAAATACCGATTTAAGTATTCTACGAAATGTACGTATACATGGTACTCAGTGACATATAGGTATCTGTGACATAACCTAGAGTCGCCGGTGTAAATACCGCTTTAAGTATTCTACAGAATGTACCTATACATGATACTCAGTGACATAAAGGTACCTGTGACATAACCTAGAGTCGCCAGTGTAAATACCACTTTAAGTATTCTACAGAATGTACGTCTACATGGTACTCAGTGACATATAGGTACCTGTGACATAACCTAGAGTCGCCGGTATAAATACAGCTTTAAGTATTCTAAAGAATGTACGTATACATGGTACTCAGTGACATATAGGTACCTGTGACATAACCTAGAGTCGCCAGTGTAAATACCGATTTAAGTATTCTAAAGAATGTACGTATACACGGTACCCAGTGACATATAGGTACCTGTGACATAACCTAGAGTCGCCGGTGTAAATACCGCTTTAAGTATTCTACAGAATGTACGTATAAATGGTACTCAGTGACATATAGGTACCTGTGACATAACCTAGAGTCGCCGGTGTAAATACCGCTTTAAGTATTCTACAGAATGTACGTATAAATGATACTCAGTGACATATAGGTACCTGTGACATAACCTAGAGTCGCCAGTGTAAATACCGCTTTAAGTATTCTACAGAATGTACGTATACATGGTACTCAGTGACATATAGGTACCTGTGACATAACCTAGAGTCGCCGGTGTAAATACAGCTTTCAGTATTCTACGGAATGTACGTATACATGGTACTCAGTGACATATAGGTACCTGTGACATAACATAGAGTCGCCAGTGTAAATACCACTTTAAGTATTCTACAGAATGTACGTCTACATGGTACTCAGTGACATATAGGTACCTGTGACATAACCTAGAGTCGCCGGTATAAATACAGCTTTAAGTATTCTAAAGAATGTACGTATACATGGTACTCAGTGACATATAGGTACCTGTGACATAACCTAGAGTCGCCAGTGTAAATACCGATTTAAGTATTCTAAAGAATGTACGTATACACGGTACCCAGTGACATATAGGTACCTGTGACATAACCTAGAGTCGCCGGTGTAAATACCGCTTTAAGTATTCTACAGAATGTACGTATAAATGGTACTCAGTGACATATAGGTACCTGTGACATAACCTAGAGTCGCCGGTGTAAATACCGCTTTAAGTATTCTACAGAATGTACGTATAAATGATACTCAGTGACATATAGGTACCTGTGACATAACCTAGAGTCGCCAGTGTAAATACCGCTTTAAGTATTCTACAGAATGTACGTATACATGGTACTCAGTGACATATAGGTACCTGTGACATAACCTAGAGTCGCCGGTGTAAATACAGCTTTCAGTATTCTACGGAATGTACGTATACATGGTACTCAGTGACATATAGGTACCTGTGACATAACATAGAGTCGCCAGTGTAAATACCGATTTACGTATTCTACAGAATGTACGTATACATGGTACTCAGTGACATATAGGTACCTGTGACATAACCTAGAGTCGCCGGTGTAAATACAGCTTTCAGTATTCTACAGAATGTACGTATACATGGTACTCAGTGACATATAGGTACCTGTGACATAACCTAGAGTCGCCGGTGTAAATACAGCTTTAAGTATTCTAAAGAATGTACGTATACATGGTACTCAGTGACATATAGGTACCTGTGACATAACCTAGAGTCGCCAGTGTAAATACCGCTTTAAGTATTCTACAGAATGTACGTATACACGGTAAACAGTGACATATAGCTACCTGTGACATAACCTAGAGTCGCCGGTGTAAATACCGCTTTAAGTATTCTACAGAATGTACGTATACACGGTACCCAGTGACATATAGGTACCTGTGACATAACCTAGAGTCGCCGGTGTAAATACCGCTTTAAGTATTCTAAAGAATGTTTGTATACATGGTACCCAGTGACATATAGGTACCTGTGACATAACCTAGAGTCGCCGGTGTAAATACCGCTTTAAGTATTCTACAGAATGTACGTATACACGGTACCCAGTGACATATCGGTACCTGTGACATAACCTAGAGTCGCCGGTGTAAATACAGCTTTAAGTATTCTAAAGAATGTACGTATACATGGTACTCAGTGACATATAGGTACCTGTGACATAACCTAGAGTCGCCAGTGTAAATACCGCTTAAAGTATTCTACAGAATGTACGTATACATGGTACTCAGTGAGATATAAGTACCTGTGACAACACCTAGAGTCGCCAGTGTAAATACCGATTTAAGTATTCTACAGAATGTACGTATACATGGTACTCAGTGACATATAGGTACCTGTGACATAACCTAGAGTCGCCGGTGTAAATACAGCTTTTAGTATTCTACAGAATGTACGTATACATGGTACTCAGTGACATATAGGTACCTGTGACATAACCTAGAGTCGCCGGTGTAAATACCGCTTTAAGTATTCTACAGAATGTACATATACATGGTACCCAGTGACATATAGGTACCTGTGATATAACCTAGAGTCGCCGGTGTAAATACCGCTTTAAGTATTCTACAGAATGTACGTATACACGGTACTCAGTGACATATAGGTACCTGTGACATAACCTAGAGTCACCAGTGTAAATACCGCTTCAAGTATTCTACAGAATGTACGTATACATGGTACTCAGTGACATATAGGTACCTGTGACATAACCTAGAGTCGCCGGTGTAAATACCGCTTTACGTATTCTACAGAATGTACCTATACATGGTACTCAGTGACATATAGGTACCTGTGACATAACCTAGAGTCGCCGGTGTAAATACAGCTTTAAGTATTCTACAGAATGTACGTATACATGGTACTCAGTGACATATAGGTACCTGTGACATAACCTAGAGTCGCCGGTGTAAATACCGCTTTAAGTATTCTACAGAATGTACGTATACATGGTACTCAGTGACATATAGGTACCTGTGACATAACCTAGAGTCGCCGGTGTAAATACCGCTTTAAGTATTCTACAGAATGTACGTATACATGGTACTCAGTGACATATAGGTACCTGTGACATAACCTAGAGTCGCCGGTGTAAATACCGCTTTAAGTATTCTACAGAATGTACGTATACATGGTACTCAGTGACATATAGGTACCTGTGACATAACCTAGAGTCGCCGGTGTAAATACCGCTTTAAGTATTCTACAGAATGTACGTATACATGGTACTCAGTGACATATAGGTACCTGTGACATAACCTAGAGTCGCCGGTGTAAATACCGCTTTAAGTATTCTACAGAATGTACGTATACATGGTACTCAGTGACATATAGGTACCTGTGACATAACCTAGAGTCGCCGGTGTAAATACCGCTTTAAGTATTCTACAGAATGTACGTATACATGGTACTCAGTGACATATAGGTACCTGTGACATAACCTAGAGTCGCCGGTGTAAATACAGCTTTTAGTATTCTACAGAATGTACGTATACATGGTACTCAGTGACATATAGGTACCTGTGACATAACCTAGAGTCGCCAGTGTAAATACCGCTTTAAGTATTCTACAGAATGTACGTATACATGGTACTCAGTGACATATAGGTACCTGTGACATAACCTAGAGTCGCCAGTGTAAATACCGCTTTAAGTATTCTACAGAATGTACGTATACATGGTACTCAGTGACATATAGGTACCTGTGACATAACCTAGAGTCGCCAGTGTAAATACCGCTTTAAGTATTCTACAGAATGTACGTATACATGGTACTCAGTGACATATAGGTACCTGTGACATAACCTAGAGTCGCCAGTGTAAATACCGCTTTAAGTATTCTACAGAATGTACATATACATGGTACTCAGTGACATATAGGTACCTGTGACATAACCTAAAGTCGCCGGTGTAAATACAGCTTTCAGTATTCTACAGAATGTACGTATACATGGTACTCAGTGAGATATAGGTACCTGTGACATAACCTAGAGTCGCCAGTGTAAATACCGATTTAAGTATTCTACAGAATGTACGTATACATGGTACTCAGTGACATATAGGTACCTGTGACATAACCTAGAGTCGCCGGTGTAAATACAGCTTTTAGTATTCTACAGAATGTACGTATACATGGTACTCAGTGACATATAGGTACCTGTGACATAACCTAGAGTCGCCGGTGTAAATACCGCTTTAAGTATTCTACAGAATGTACATATACATGGTACCCAGTGACATATAGGTACCTGTGACATAACCTAGAGTCGCCGGTGTAAATACCGCTTTAAGTATTCTACAGAATGTACGTATACACGGTACCCAGTGACATATAGGTACCTGTGACATAACCTAGAGTCGCCGGTGTAAATACCGCTTTAAGTATTCTACAGAATGTACGTATACACGGTACTCAGTGACATATAGGTACCTGTGACATAACCTAGAGTCACCAGTGTAAATACCGCTTCAAGTATTCTACAGAATGTACGTATACATGGTACTCAGTGACATATAGGTACCTGTGACATAACCTAGAGTCGCCGGTGTAAATACCGCTTTAAGTATTCTACAGAATGTACCTATACATGGTACTCAGTGACATATATTTACCTGTGACATAACCTAGAGTCGCCGGTGTAAATACAGCTTTAAGTATTCTACAGAATGTACGTATACATGGTACTCAGTGACATATAGGTACCTGTGACATAACCTAGAGTCGCCGGTGTAAATACCGCTTTAAGTATACTACAGAATGTACGTATACATGGTACTCAGTGACATATAGGTACCTGTGACATAACCTAGAGTCGCCGGTGTAAATACCGCTTTAAGTATTCTACAGAATGTACGTATACATGGTACTCAGTGACATATAGGTACCTGTGACATAACCTAGAGTCGCCGGTGTAAATACCGCTTTAAGTATTCTACAGAATGTACGTATACATGGTACTCAGTGACATATAGGTACCTGTGACATAACCTAGAGTCGCCGGTGTAAATACCGCTTTAAGTATTCTACAGAATGTACGTATACATGGTACTCAGTGACATATAGGTACCTGTGACATAACCTAGAGTCGCCGGTGTAAATACCGCTTTAAGTATTCTACAGAATGTACCTATACATGGTACTCAGTGACATATAGGTACCTGTGACATAACCTAGAGTCGCCGGTGTAAATACAGCTTTAAGTATTCTACAGAATGTACGTATACATGGTACTCAGTGACATATAGGTACCTGTGACATAACCTAGAGTCGCCGGTGTAAATACCGCTTTAAGTATTCTACAGAATGTACGTATACATGGTACTCAGTGACATATAGGTACCTGTGACATAACCTAGAGTCGCCGGTGTAAATACCGCTTTAAGTATTCTACAGAATGTACGTATACATGGTACTCAGTGACATATAGGTACCTGTGACATAACCTAGAGTCGCCAGTGTAAATACCGATTTAAGTATTCTACAGAATGTACGTATACATGGTACTCAGTGACTTATAGGTCCTGTGACATAACCTAGAGTCGCAAGTGTAAATACCGCTTTAAGTATTCTACAGAATGTACGTATACATGGTACTCAGTGACATATGGGTACCTGTTGACATAGCCTCTCCAGTTTACTACACAGATTACTATCATAGTCCTAATTCGATCCTATATTTTCCACTATAATGCAATAAAACTGTCATGTCTCTTAATGATTAAATACTAAATCCTCCGAAGAGCAAAAAAACCACAACACTGTAGAAAGAACTGTTACATATATTGTAGACTGTAATGATAATTCGCTGTTGCTAAACAAATAAATAATATAGACAAGCTGAGCAATTGTTAATAATAGCCTAACGACTGAAAGACCTCTAGACTAGTAAACTAGGACGAGGTTTGGGAAGTAAGGACGTAACTCCATGATCCCTGAGACAGAGTTGGTCACAAGAGTGTTGAGTACGAGACAGATGGTAGGAATTATTGTAACAGAGTAACCATAAACCAGTAGATAACCTCGTTATAATGCCATGAGTTGATAAACTAATGACTCTTACTGGAAGCAACAGCACTCGGGCTCGACAGGTCGTAGAAATGGCTGCTTTGAATAGTTTTTGTTTATAATTTTCTTTTGTATCTTGTGATAAAAATATTGAATGTAAAAACAGAGTTTTGAAACTGTAATAAAACTTGCAAGTTTACAACCTTGTTTCTAACACCAGTTACATCATTCTACACAGAAGTTTTAGCGTTCCCACGAATTTCTTTCTTTCTGGTGTAAATAGAGGTAAGACAATCTCATTTATCAGAACTTATCTGCAAAGAAAATACATTATTTAACTGCAAAATATTCTAGTTTTGTCGTGTCGCAATAAAAATCAATTAAAAAAGCCTTTAGTTTTCATGGTAAGGTGTTTGTCGAGACAACGAAGCTTAATTTATAAGAATTACAACTATAAATTATGTGTTCACAGACGGTATAATTTTGGCTGGACGAGAAAAGCAGCAAGTAAATCACAGTTATTAATTGGTTCCATGTGGTAATAAATAGTTATATTAAAATAATATAAATATATATATATTTAAATAATAATAATTAAAATATTAAATTTAATATAATTATAAAAATAAAACTGTTTTTAGAAAAGAATTGAACACAATCGTTACAAAAATGGGTGTGTGTTTTTTTTTTTAAATGCCAGCATTATGTTTATTCAGCTGTCAAATAATATACAAGACCAGTATACACATGAAACTGCTCAACTGTTACAATAAATAAAAATTACAATGAATACAAATTATCGTAGCATAACTTAATATCTTTCTGGACAAATATAGGTCATGTTATCAATAATAGAACTAAACTGATATAATTTACATTTTTTCTATTTAGTTACTGATGATGGTAACATAGTTTCCGAAACATGTTCGTTATTAAACAACAACAAAAAAATATTGTGGGAGTTGTTTTACGTGTATGTACGTTTAGGGATTATACGGTAGATAATCTCACAAGCTTAACTGAAAATTAAATCCGTAATAAAATGAAACCAACGATCGGCCAATGCAGCACAGTGAACAGACGATGCGAATTATGCAATTAAAATACAGAATATTCATACACTAAATTTCAGATTGTTGTGAGCTACGAGATGAAACTGTTTTTAGTTTATTCTACGTTAGTTCTATGAGGATTCTGGAGAAGATGTGAAGATACTTCTCCATTTTCCAGACACATTATTGTAATAGATAGGCTTTTTGTGTTGTAGCACCTTCGTCATCACATTTTTATGTTAAACCTTCTGTAGCTCCTGTCAGTACTGGGACAGCTTCAAGCTCCATTACACCTTCTTTAAATACTACTTTATTGATACTCTCTTTAAATAATAAAGATGCTTTTTTAAATATAATAACAGCTTTTGACATCAAGGTTACTTCATTACCTCCTCACAAAGTAAAGAACGTACCTAATCTAACCCCTTTTGACATCAAGTTTGCATCATTTAGCTGCTCACAAAACAAAAAAAACCTACCTAACTGCTTTTGACATCAAGGTTACTTCATTACCTCCCCACAAAGTAAAGAGCGTACCTAATCTAACCAATTTTGACATCAAGTTTGCATCATTTAGCTGCTCACAAAACAAAAAAAACCTACCTAACAGCTTTTGACATCAAGGTTACTTCATTACCTCCCCACAAAGTAAAGAGCGTACCTAATCTAACCAATTTTGACATCAAGTTTGCATCATTTAGTTGCTCACAAAACAAAAAAAAACCTACCTAACAGCTTTTGACATCAAGGTTACTTCATTACCTCCTCACAAAGTAAAGAGCGTACCTAATCTAACCCCTTTTGACATCAAGTTTGCATCATTTAGCTGCTCACAAAACAAAAAAAACCTACCTAACAGCTTTTGACATCAAGGTTACTTCATTACCTCCTCACAAAGTAAAGAACGTACCTAATCTAACCCCTTTTGACATCAAGTTTGCATCATTTACCTGCTCATAAAACAAAAAAAACGTACCTAACAGCTTTTGACATCAAGATTACTTCATTACCTCCTCACAAAGTAAAGAACCTACCTAATCTAACCCCTTTTGACATCAAGTTTGCATCATTTAGCTGCTCATAAAACAAAAAAAACCTACCTAACAGCTTTTGACATCAAGGTTACTTCATTACCTCCTCACAAAGTAAAGAACGTACCTAATCTAACCCCTTTTGACATCACGTTTGCATCATTTAGATGCTCATAAAACAAAAAAAACCTACCTAACAGCTTTTGACATCAAGGTTACTTCATTACCTCCTCACAAAGTAAAGAACGTACCTAATCTAACCAATTTTGACATCAAGTTTGCATCATTTAGTTGCTCACAAAACAAAAAAAACCTACCCAACAGCTTTTGACATCAAGGTTACTTCATTACCTCCTCACAAAGTAAAGAGCGTACCTAATCTAACCCCTTTTGACATCAAGTTTACATCATTTAGCTGCTCACAAAACAAAAAAAACCTACCTAACAGCTTTTGACATCAAGGTTACTTCATTACCTCCTCACAAAGTAAAGAGCGTACCTAATCTAACCAATTTTGACATCAAGTTTGCATCATTTAGTTGCTCACAAAACAAAAAAAATGTACCTAACAGCTTTTGACATCAAGGTTACTTCATTACCTCCTCACAAAGTAAAGAACCTACCTAATCTAACCCCTTTTGACATCAAGTTTGCATCATTTAGCTGCTCATAAAACAAAAAAAACCTACCTAACAGCTTTTGACATCAAGGTTACTTCATTACCTCCTCACAAAGTAAAGAACGTACCTAATCTAACCCCTTTTGACATCACGTTTGCATCATTTAGATGCTCATAAAACAAAAAAAACCTACCTAACAGCTTTTGACATCAAGGTTACTTCATTACCTCCTCACAAAGTAAAGAACGTACCTAATCTAACCAATTTTGACATCAAGTTTGCATCATTTAGTTGCTCACAAAACAAAAAAAACCTACCCAACAGCTTTTGACATCAAGGTTACTTCATTACCTCCTCACAAAGTAAAGAGCGTACCTAATCTAACCCCTTTTGACATCAAGTTTACATCATTTAGCTGCTCACAAAACAAAAAAAACCTACCTAACAGCTTTTGACATCAAGGTTACTTCATTACCTCCTCACAAAGTAAAGAGCGTACCTAATCTAACCAATTTTGACATCAAGTTTGCATCATTTAGTTGCTCACAAAACAAAAAAAATGTACCTAACAGCTTTTGACATCAAGGTTACTTCATTACCTCCTCACAAAGTAAAGAGCGTACCTAATCTAACCAATTTTGACATCAAGTTTGCATCATTTAGTTGCTCACAAAACAAAAAAAACCTACCTAACAGCTTTTGACATCAAGGTTACTTCATTACCTCCTCACAAAGTAAAGAACGTACCTAATCTAACCCCTTTTGACATCAAGTTTGCATCATTTAGTTGCTCACAAAACAAAAAAAACGTACCTAACAGCTTTTGACATCAAGGTTACTTCATTACCTCCTCACAAAGTAAAGAGCGTACCTAATCTAACCAATTTTGACATCAAGTTTGCATCATTTAGTTGCTCACAAAACAAAAAAAACCTACCTAACAGCTTTTGACATCAAGGTTACTTCATTACCTCCTCACAAAGTAAAGAACGTACCTAATCTAACCCCTTTTGACATCAAGTTTGCATCATTTAGTTGCTCACAAAACAAAAAAAACCTACCTAACAGCTTGACATCAAGGTTACTTCATTACCTCCTCACAAAATAAAAAAACATACCTAATCTAACCGAAAATATATTTTCCCGTACTTGCGGTAAAGTTGCCGCAAAAAAAGAATTATTAGACATTATATCTTGATAAACACAATAAAAACCCAATGATTACAAAAAACAATAATTTAATGCCTAGAAAGCATTAAATATTGTACATATCGTTTGATAGTTATCCATCTTTAGAGGTACTTAGAGTTACCTTGTAACAGAATAATGTACGTAAAGTTATGATTCATAAATAATAAATTGTATTGTTGTAATTGGACTTTTATTACGTTTAAATAATTTATACAGTTACTCTATAGAGAAAACTCTGAGAGAATAAGTAATTAAATTTTAATTTTTAAGTTTTAAGCCAAACTGAGGAACACACAATATTTTCAATTCCGTGAACACACAAATTCGTTCTTCACTAATACAAAAGAATTACTTATGTGTGACTGAACAATGTTAATTTTAATTGTGAAGTCTAAATGGATTTAAATAAATCAATTACACAAGCATTACGCCATTGTGAATTTGAATTCAAATGGACAAGCTTGTTGAATGTGTACGTAAAGTAATTAATTCTCGTCGAGTCAGGCGCAGAGGTTCTTTTACATAGAGAGTATAAAACCATTAAAAATGTTTAAACGAAATCTATTCAGATGTGATTACAAAAAATAACGTTTTAAAGGCATCTTTTAAAACCACCAATATTAAATTGTATTTTAGAATCCAACTTTATTCCACGTTGAACTCTCCTATCACAATTATATTTGGAGTAATCTAGAAATATTCTACTTAATCGTTAAAGTCTCCAATAAACAAACTGCGACTGAATGTTCTCAAGAAATGTTTTAAAATGAATATTTGTGTAAATGGACAAACTAACATTGCTGTTTATAGAACTATAATTTTGTTTTCAGGACAACAGGGTACTTTTAATCCCATGGATCTTTACGGTGATGGCAACCATAATAGTGGATGTGGGCCATGCAGTCTACGTGGCAGTAAACAATGTTAGTACAATATTACTGCTTTAGATTTATGTCAAACATTTTCAGCAACAATAGTAAGTTTATGGACAACAATGGGCAAAATTAACGTAATGTTTATTTAATATATTTTATGTATTGGAATTATTATTGTTATATGAATTAAAATAATAATAATACTAATAATTGTGTTTAAGGTTATGGACAGATCACAGACTAATTCCAGCTACTAAAAATACACTTTACGTTTTGATTCTTTATCTAAATATTTTTTTCAAAATCTAAAGGTTTATCAGTCTAATATTAAACCATAATCAACATTTTTTAACATTCATAAACAATATTTTGGAGGATAATGAAATTATTTCATTGTTCTTAATAAATATTAACATTTACAAGCCAAATTGCCCTACTAGACCAGTCAAATTTCATGTGATGAAAGATTTGTCTAGTAGTGCAATTTGACTTGTAAATGCTAATATCTTTTAAGAACGTTACCGCCTAAAAGTAAATGAATGGCGTGTTAACATTAGCTAAACTTAATTTAGTATTTTATTTATAAAATAGTAAATAATAATAGTTAAACATATAGCAGTCGATCTAGAAAAGTGTAAAAATATAAGTTCTTGATTGAATGTTATTTATTGAAGTCCACTCGGATGTACAATATTTTTGGCTATTCTCTCTGGTGCGTACACAAACATATCGGAAGGTTTTCCACGCGTGAGCAAGCCACACACAGCTGTTAATGTGAGAAGCATGGATTTTCAAAATTAGGTCTAAATAATTTTAATTTGTTGAGTGTTGCTAGGCAACTAAAATTTGGAATGAATTCAATAAAATAAGATAAGATAGAAAATCATATTTTATGCTATTTTGCTATTTAAAAAATACATGTTAGAAAAATTGTAGTGTCGTCGGGAAGCTGTTTTGCTAAAAACCTAGCATCGTTTTATAGGTTAATATTTTTATGCTAAAATAAATTCGTTAGGGGGTAGGTCAGTCTCCCCTATGCCCCTCTGTGCCCTTTGACTATGCTCCTGTGGCTTACTATGCCAGAAACCTTCCCAGGAATGTACTCAACAATTTACAAAAGTTTCATGGGGATGGGGTCATTGGCATAGTAACGCATAAGGCTATATACATATATATGTTTTGTGTGTGTGTGTGTGTGTGTGTGTGTATGTGTGTGTGT
Organism: Prosapia bicincta; assembly: GCA_036971475.1. Classification (NCBI taxonomy): domain Eukaryota; kingdom Metazoa; phylum Arthropoda; class Insecta; order Hemiptera; family Cercopidae; genus Prosapia; species Prosapia bicincta. The sequence goes on along the minus strand of JBAIZL010000001.1, from coordinate 311,766,409 downwards.
GTGTATGTGTGTGTGTGTGTGTGTGTGGAGTTTATTTGTAAAAGCATCATATTAAATAGTTATTAACATACATTGAATAATGTGGTTGATCGTATAACCAGTACACGGCTGGTAGCGTAGAAGATACAAATCTGCCTTCTGCTATTTTGCTTTTATATCAATACTTTTACCTCATAAGAAGGAAAACCATAACCAGTTCGTTTCTTCTAATAATGCTCACTAATATATGCAGTAACAGAACACTAATGATATATATTTCAAAAAATTTCTAAAAAGAAACTCTGCAAGTTTGCAATGAGCATTTATGATATACACTAAAATATATTTCCATAGCATTTTATATTATAGAGTATGTAACAAATGTATTGCAATACAAAATGCAATAATTCTCTCAATGCATAAGAAAAATGTTTGAAGTATAGTTCTAAATTTACGAAATTGATTTCTCGTTCATAATCAGAAAATATTTTCCGATTTTTGTAGAATATTTTCGGATTTCTTTTCAGATTTTTCTTTTCTTCTAGAACTGACAAAAAAGATACTGGTTTTCCAAAAGTATATTGTGTTAAATCTTGGTCTTCTGTAATAGCAATATTAGACATAAGAAACCTTGAGAAACATATCAAGGTTGACTTGATTTTGTTTTATATGACTTGTTTGTAATAAACTAAGTAACAACTTGTCGAATTTTGAAGTGAAAACATTTATAGCGACTCCTACAAAAACTTACTGGATGTACTTAAACATACAATTTCACGTCAGTATAATTTCTGTGAAAAAATGTTTACATATGATTTCATAAATCAGCTGATTTTGTTTATACGTTATGTTGTAAAACAACTGTTTTAAAACGCAGGTTATGTTACATTATTTATTGAACATTGAAAGGGAAAAAAGGTTATTAAATAATAGTTTTGATCAGTTAATAAATTTGATAAAATTTATTAACATTTTTATAAATCTCAATACAAATAATTCAATATAACGATAATAATAAATTTCACTTTTTTGTATAAACTTGGCAAGAAACCAATATTTACTGATTTATTCAGCAGACGCGTTTCGCACTAGGTCGGTGCATTACTCAACGCTGTGAGTCACTGAAAACACTACACATCTGAGCAACAGTCTTGCAGTCACTCACAGCATTGAATAATGCGCTGACCTAGTGCGAAACGCGTCTGCTGTATAAATCAATAAGTATTGGTTTTTTGCCTAGTTAATACAAAAAAGTGTAATTTATAAAAATCCTCAAAATGTACAACACAAAAACTGTAAGTGATATTAATAAGTTATGAATTTATAACGCAATTTTTTAAATGGATACATTCTTAGGCGCGCCTGATACGTTTTAAAAACTCATTTCAATTGAATTTGTTAAACAAAATTGAATTCAGTAATCATCTAGTAAATGTTTTTGTTACCCACATTATTTTATAAATAACTACAATAAATACTTGTTTATTATTAAATTATTGTTTATAACCTTAGGTTTATAATTTTGCATTTTCATTTCATTCATAGACAATTTTGTAAAACTGTTTGCTCTAATTTATTTGTGGTTCAAATTTTGATGTTAAATGTGTTAAATATTTATTTGAACATTTATTTTTTTTTAACTCTAGTTGTTACCTTACTATATAACAAATGTTTAGATAATTTCTCTTTGCGTAAAATTAAACGTTTTTTTTCAATTCAAAATTTTTGTAGACGTAGCTATAAAGGCTTTCACTTCTGTTGCCACTTCCTAGAGTGCGACAAACAATTTTCTAAAAACAATTTCTGACACCATAGAGTATTTCCTGGTACGGACGAAAGCGATTTGTCTCTGTCCGTTTTTTAAACATTTTCTTCAATTATAATAACGAAATAAAGTGGCATTAATTATAAATCGTTATTAGGGTAATTAATTAAGATAATTAATAAAGATAGAGTTTCCCCGATCTTAAGGACAATAAATCAACAAGGATTCATATTTCATCGACAATAAATCCAAGCATTAGTTCCTTCAGAGCCTGTTTAAAAACCTCTTGTAGTAAAATCGTTTTTGGACTTTAACTTAAAAGTATTGATTTCAATAAAACTGTTGGACTATTTTGTGCTTTTTCAGAACCCGTACCGGTTTATATTCCTTTACGAAAAAGCTAAATTATCCATCGCAACTCGTGATTACCGTGAAATAAAAATTGTAACTAAAGTAGTGCTCCTTTAGATTTTCTAATAACCGAAAGTTACGACGTACAAAACTGTATGCAAAAAGCCTTTACTGCTTATGGTGCAATAAGAATGTTATCGCCCGTTAAAGGACATCGATTTCACGTAAAGACAAAACGCCTGTTCACAAATCACCTGGCTATAATATTTTACTGTTAGAACTGCCACACGTAAAATGCAGTAATGACCGTCATCAAATGAATCCAATTAAGTATTTTAATTTTGAGAAGTAATATTTATAAAATATTGCTGTAAGAAAGTTTATAATACAAAAATAAATGTAAAATATATACTCTGCATTTTTTGTAGATTTGTAAATACATTTTATATATTCAATACAGTTTTCATATTGTTACACATGAAAAAACGTATTCAGTAAATGAATAGGATGAAAATAACACTCTTTCAAATGGTTCATTATTTATAAATGCTTTCGAATTTATTGTTATTTTAACAATGTTCCTCAAGTTTTACTGAACGACTCCGATAACATTAAACGTAGATCTAACTGTCCATAAATAAGACTCAATTATAATAAATTTGTCTGTATCCACCGCCGTGATCAAACTGCCCGCCTGTTTACGTTACCGTACTAAACTAAACACCTAAGATAATTAGTCACTTTTATATTAGTTTATTACTGTGTAACATTGTTTATTGACTATGTTTATGTAGTTTTGAATTGTATGGTATGTTTATGCCTTTTATTTTATTTATGAGGTTTGTTCTGTTTTTATGTAGTTTTGAATTGTATGGTATGTTTATGCCTTTTATTTTATTTATGAGGTTTGTTCTATTTTTTATGTAGTGTTGAATTATGTGGTATGTTTATGTCTTTTATTTATGAGGTTTGTTCTGTTTTTTATGTAGTGTTGAATTGTTTGGTATGTTTATGTCTTTTATTTATAAGGTTTATTCTGTTTATTATGTAGTATTGAATTGTGTGGTATGTTTATGTTTTTTATTTTATTTATGAGTTTTGTTCTGTTTTTTATGTAGTGTTGAATTGTGTGGTATGTTTATGCCTTTTATTATATTTATGAGGTTTGTTCTGTTTTTATGTAGTGTTGAATTGTGTGGTATGTTAATGTCTTTTATTTTATTTATGAGGTTTGTTCTGGTTTTTATGTAGTGTTGATTTGTGTGGTATGTTTATGTATTTTATTTTATTTATGAGGTTTGTTCTGTTTTTTATGTAGTGTTGAATTGTTTGGTATGTTTATGTCTTTTATTTATAAGGTTTATTCTGTTTTTTATGTAGTGTTGAATTGTTTGGTATGTTTATGTCTTTTATTTATAAGGTTTATTCTGTTTTTTATGTAGTGTTGAATTGTGTGGTATGTTTATGTTTTTTATTTTATTTATGAGGTTTGTTCTGTTTTTTATGTAGTGTTGAATTGTTTGGTATGTTTATGTCTTTTATTTATAAGGTTTATTCTATTTTTTATGTAGTGTTGAATTGTTTGGTATGTTTATGTCTTTTATTTATAAGGTTTATTCTTTTTTTTATGTAGTGTTGAATTGTGTGGTATGTTTATGTTTTTTTATTTTATTTATGAGTTTTGTTCTGGTTTTTTATGTAGTGTTGAATTGTGTGGTATGTTTATGTTTTTTATTTTATTTATGAGTTTTGTTCTGTTTTTTATGTAGTGTTGAATTGTGTGGTATGTTTATGTTTTTTATTTTATTTATGAGTTTTGTTCTGTTTTTTATGTAGTGTTGAATTGTGTGGTATGTTTATGTCTTTTATTTTATTTATGAGGTTTGTTCTGTTTTTTATGTGTGTTTCTGTGTTTAAGGTCCTTTAGGGTGGATTGGTTTTAGGTGTTTTTTTTTTTTGTTTTGGCTGATAACCAACACTACTATCACTCGACATAACAAACATGTACACCAACATACCCGTATCCGAAATCCTAAACGTCCTAAAGACTCAAATAATACAGAACAACATGCCAATAATCCAAGTCACCGAAATCCTAAATATCCTCCAAATCCTAACCAAACAAAAGACCTAAGATAAACTATAAACCCAACTTAAGCCCTTCAATATGGCTGGGAAAAAATTTTAAAAAATGTTTCAGAATTCAATACCGTCTTCAAATTATTGCACGTGCATATATTTAGTCAATAAATTAATAACATATAACACAAAAATACCCTCTAATGAGGCTCATTAATTATAAAAGTTCTCGAATTTAACGTTGCCTTCAAAGTACTGCACATTTGCACTTAATTTAGTCGCTGAACTAAACACATTACATAGAAATAACTCCTCCCTTATATATAAGGATCAATAATAATACAATTGTCTGAATTCAATACCAAGTTCAAACAGCCACACGTTCGCGTATGTACACTCAAGATAAGGTTACACGCCCAATTTAAACTCCTCAATGGGGCTCAATAATAATAAAAATGTCTCGGAACTCAATGCTATTTTCACGTTTATGCGCATTTTAGTCAGTGTTGTTATGCGAAAGGCTGTGAGGTGTTTACTGTTCATAAAAGTCCAATAATAATAAATGTTTTTGGAATCAATAATGCTTTAAAAATACTGCAAAAGTTTAACCTTATTCACTAAAGTAGGTATTTAACACAGTGAGGAAAGCTTTTGGCTCGGATATTATAAAAAAACTAATTATTATTCAATAATAATAATAAATGTTTCTGCATTTCTTTAAGTATCGTGCACATGAGAAAAAAAATGCACATGGCTAATATTTGTTCTTCAATCCTGCTTTATAATACTAAAATGTTTTCAAAAAACCTAAGGCACGCGGCTTTTTGGGGCGCCATGAACCATTGTCAGCGGCATCCCGGAGTGCCTCAGAATTGAACATTTAATTAAAAGAAATCGTCAAATGAATCACAGTTTGTAATACTCTACAAAGTTGTTGTCAGTAGATACTACACTGTTCGACAATTATTGTTGTTGTTGTAAGAGTAAAGATTTGCTACGCTGTATAATACTGTCTTGTCTTTATTTTTTAACGAATGAATAGGTTTTTTTTAGTAATAGGGTAAACTTCTTGAGGTGCCTCATGTCCCCAACCTAGGTCAGTCCTAAACCATATATCTACTGGCTAATTTTACAAAATGTTTTTATATAATTTACCCCTATCTGCCTAACCTTTCGACTCTTATCTACAAGCCCTAAGGAAACACAAAGATTGTTACGCATATTGGGCAAGTATCTATTATCGATCAAATTGAATCTAAGCCTCCACGAATTCAACCTCAAACTCGTGACTCCTGCCCGACTGACTAGCATCAGACCCAAGACTGGACTTTGGTGCCACGACCCGTGTTACTAGTATGCAAGAGTCTTTCGTCCTCGCTGACGATCGGCCCATCGGGCGAGATGAATTCCAAACAGACACTTCGTTTTCAACCGCTTTTCAAGAACTTACAGAGATCAATAGACCTTTCGTGCGGCCAGGCTTTCCGCACCTTCAATATTAAGTCTGATTAGTTCGCTCCAATCGGACCTCCATCTCCTCTTGGTTGGTTTCTACCTAAGTGCCGGGATACTCAGAACCTGGTTTTATCTGGGCATACATTCAACCCGTTAGGCTGTGAGGAAAACATAAATTCATAAAAATTGACTTACTACCTTACTACCAACAAAATAATGGCCAATGTTCTGTAAGGGTGCCCGCCAAAAAATACTTTTAAACCAAGGGAGCCAGTGGTTAAAACGTTTGGGAACCACTGTTCTATCGTCTTCGAAAGTCGCAGTTGTTCATGTTTACTCACCAAAATAATACAATAAACACAAGGTGCAAAGCACTTCACTTACACACATTATATATAATATTTTAATTTTAATTCTGCCTTCAAATCCTTCTCTTACCTTTTTTAATGCTAGCGCCTAAAGTATATAATAACTATAAAGAGTAACCCTAATTGCTTTTCATAAAACGTCAACAATTATAAATATGTATTTAAATATATAAAATTCAATTTCGTCCTCCCAAGTTTTTAAAATTGGGGCAAGTCACTAACCTATAATAAACATAGGATGGGAAGGCGGTCGCTTTTATTATTGTTTGCTAATAATTGTTTCGGAAGTCAATACGGTGCTTAAAGTGCTGCACACGCCCACTGATCTAAATACCAAACTTATGTAGGGCAGGTCCATGCTCGTCAATATGGCGCACCAGGAATAAATGGTTTTGAATGCAATAATGCTTCCAAATATGCACTTGCTAAACAATTAACCTATAAACCGAACGTTCAGCTATTTGCTTTCCGATTAGGTTCATAAGACCGAACGTTTTGAATTTAAAGCCGTTTAAGCTTTATTGACTAAACTAAACATTATATAATGCGAACCTAGATTGATATAAACATTGATAGCTCTCAACAATAAATGTTTTTTTTTAATTTACCTCTGAAAGAGTTTAGTCATTGAGCTCAATATCAAACATGGGGCTACAGCTTGGTTTTATTAGTCAGGCTAATTTTTTTAATCGCTTATGATTAAAAATTTTAATTTAATAATTTTTTGTTAATTGAATTTTAATTAAACGCCTTATTTGAATTACTGCAATGTCTATATTCAGTTCCCAAGGGGAACATAAAACAAACATAAACAAAATTCTAAGGCAAACAAGACTAAATTCTAAGGCAAACAAGACTAAATTATAAGGCAAACAAGACTAAATTCTAAGAGGGAGATTAACTAAATTGTAAGACGACATGAAATAAATTTTAAAACAGGCATGAACTATATTCTAAGAAGGACATTATCTAAATTAAAAAGATTACATGGCCAAATTCTTAGGCGGACAATACTAAATTCTAAGACGAATATTAACTAAATTCCAAGACAGCAACGAACTAAATTCTAAGAAGAACATTAAATAAATTCCAAGGTAGACCTGAATCAACTTATAAGGTGGATATGAACTAAATTCTAAGGTGAACATGACTAGATTCTAAAGCGAAGATGACTAAATTCTAAAGTGGACATTAGTCATTTCTTAGGTGGACATTGCTAAATTCCAAGAAAGTCATGAACTAAATTCCTAGGCAGCCATGAACTAAATCCTAAGGTTGACATGCTTATATTCTAAGGTGGACATAAACTAAATTCTAAGGCGACATAAACTAAATTTTAAGGCAGACAAGACTAAATTCTAAGGCGGACATTTATTAAATTACAAGGGGGGAAACGAACTAAGTTCTAAAAACGACATTTCTAAATACTAAGAAGGATATGAAATTAATTGTAAAGTGATTAAGAACTAAACTCTAATGCAGGAATTAACTAAATTCCAAGTAGGACATGCACTAAATTGCAAGGTGGAAATTAATTAAATTTTAAGGGAGACAAGACTAAATTCTAAGACATGATCTAAATTTCAAGGAGGATGTAAAATAAACTCTAAAGCGGGTATGAAATTTATAGAGAATTGCTTATTTAAAGAAGATAGTACATACAACTGTGGCAAGTGTCGCATCTTCCTTAATATTGTATGTCTAGAATCTTTAAATATAACTGTTTACAAAATGTTGAAAAATTATACTTTTAGTACACCGCCGTTTCTGAACTGATCCTCCTCTCGGATTGGCTCAGCCCTATTCAAGGCAACGTAAAGGAAGTCCCATAGACTGATATTTTTTTTCGTAGGTGATTAAAAATTACAGAAATTCAGTACGAGCTAAGACTTCATTATATTTCTACATAAACAAACTCATACTTGTAAACATTGCTTTACATTTTATGGACTGACACAGATTACCCAGGTTCAGTTGTTGCAAATATTTTAAAGAACAATTGTATAAAATCCACTCAAGTTTGAATCAGAGATTTAGACACTTTTTGAGAGTTGCATTTTGGTTGTAGTTGATAGCTTTAGTTTTATCGTTATAAGTATTGGTAGCCTACGCTTCGAGTAATTAATTCAAAAACATTTCATGACAAAATCAACAAATTGCCAAAACAACCAAACATTAAATAAATTCCCTAAGCACAAACTAGTATTTCGACCAGGTTTCTGGATTCTCCTTATTTTCACCATCTGTGTCTCTTCAAATGAGATGGAAACCTATTCAAAGAACAATGGGGAAACAAAAACCGTTTTACACCGAATGGAGAAGGAAAATCAGACACGTAGTTAAAAACACAAAAGCTTAGTAAACGCTAGAAATGAATACCCCACTGTAAAAGCTACCTTCATTTACACAGAGTCATAATTAAAAGAGAAAATATCGGTGTAAAGGGAAAGGAAACTTGACACTCAGGGGGAGTACCGGGTTACAGCATTAGCGAGACTCTCAAAGCTAATCAAGTGAGCGCCATTATACTAATAGCCTTGTATCGCCATGAGGTGCTCTCGGCGAAATATACATTTACAATCTCGCACGATACGAGGCAAATGATAAACTGTAAAGCTGAACTGCATAGGTAGATTAATGTAGGCAATAGCTACGGTATTGCAGCCGTATTAAATACAATTTTATTTGATTCTAAACAAGTAATCGAAACAAAAATCTTTTACAGAAAATTCCTACTTAGGTAAACAAAGAAAATTTTAGTTACTTCTTATTAAATAATTACAATAAAATGAATAAAATAACATAACATATGCGTTAAAACACCTGTTCTACCACATAACCTGTAACATAAAATCAGCTGTTTTATGAAATCATATATCAATTTTAAGTGCCTTGCCTTTTTGTGAAGGCTTTTCCTCCCATACAAAACTAAAATTAATCCATTAAATTTAACTATTGAATAAATATTTGCCAAAACTCTATTAACATCAAGTGTCATCCACTAAATGTTTTTAAAAATATATTTAAACTTTAGTTGGTGGAAAAAAGTACTTTATTAATGGTTGAAATATTGAACATGATATATTTAAGGAGAGTGTGAGCTAATAGTAGGAATTTAATAAAATGAAACACAATTTAAAGGCAACAATTTCAGGTTGAGTTAAAACAAAATAAAATGGAAATATTTTAGTGAATGTAATAAAGCTGGTGGTTTATGAATATTCCATAGTTTGGATAATGTATTATATAATCTCTTCTTTAAGATAAAACTGCAACCTCCATTAATTTTTTCTATTAGTTCACACACTCCTTATATATATATATATATATATATATATATATATATATATATATATATATATAAGAGAGAGAGAGAGAGTCAACTGTCATCTACTATAGAAAAATGTTATCCATTGTTTTTCCGTTGCAATGCATTTTACATAGGGAAAACGACCAGATTATTTAAAATAAGATTTGAAGAACATTACAGAGCATTCAAAAATAAAAATACAAAAGTATGAAATGTTGCAGCACACCTAATATCACAAAAAACATGAAATAACAAACTACGAAAATAACCTAACCATACTTGAAATAAATAATAACCCAATAGAACTAAACTCACTAGAAAAATACCACATTTATAAAAACACACACAACAATTTAATGAACCAACAGACCACATATACAGAAGACATACTATATAAAAACATCATACACGCAGATCAAGAGAAAGTGCGTGTAACGTCAACAAATACCAACATCACGGACCGAATATCTACACCAGAAAAATATCAGTGTTTCGACAATGGTCAAGTGACCGAAAGGTGCCTCATCACACAAGGTAAATTCATTGCACTTAATGGTGGATAAAATTACTTGCAATAGTAATATATAACTTCATATATATATGTATATGTTGTATAAATTTACAATCGTTAATAAAATATGTTTTCATTCATCCAATCAAGTTCAAATACATTTGTTTAGCCTATAGTAGATGACAGTTGTTGTAGTAAGGGTTTTTCAAATATTTATTCATTAACTAAATGTAATAAACGTTTTGGTCTGGTCGTATCGAAACTGAATGACTATGTTTGAAATCAAGCACTGTGGCACTGAACAAACTTTCCCTTAACTAGATACCTAACGCTAAAGTTGTATATGAAATTATAAAGAAAAGGTTCTTTACAATAGTGAAGCATTACAAGAGATGGATAGAACAAGAAGTTATAGACCACCATCAGCTTCAAAAATTAGAAACGAAAAAAAGCTAATAAATAATAATAAACAAAAATACTAGTCCAATACAACTTACTGTATGTAGAGAAAAATGGAAAATTGGAAGGAAATTTGGTTACCATTTTGGCACTTAATATTGTGATTCTGTCATATGTATAGACGTATTTATATAATTTGTAGTTATAAAATAAAAATAAATAAAATAGTTTGTTTCTAAGCTCATTAGGAATTGACTTTATTATTATTTTTCTATACTTGATCTTGATCTAAGTTACAATGTCAATGATAAGTCAATTTAAATGAATCACCTTGAATTCAATCTTTACTTCTCAACATTATTTTAACAAGAATTTTAATTGCCTAATTAACTATTAGTTATTCATAGATGCTGAAGAAATATGTGGGTTGGATGGTGCTAACTTAATTTAACCCATAAACATATTTATGTTTTTTTAATTTATTTTCAAAGTCAACTATTGCTATATAAAATATATACATTTTATATTTATATTTATGTTACATGTGTATAATATTGTTATATTTAGATTTTATTATTTGAAAGTATATAACTTATTTATAACATATAAAATGATTTTTTTTAAATACCTTGAAATTGTTTTCAATATCTTCTATTAGTTCAAACTCTCAATATATGTATATATATATATATATATATATATATATATATATATATATATATATATATATATATATATATTAAAACAACATAGGCTATTCAAATATAAGAATATTTTTTTAAATTATTAAAAAAGAAAACGTATTATATATATATATATATATATATATATATATATATATATTTATAATTATCTTGTTCAAATTTTTAATTGTTAATAAAACACTACACTAAACACTTTTAAATGTTTTAAACTTGCCTATAGTAGCACTTACTTTGCTTGTTGAGGACGGCCGTTTCGGGAGATGTGTCCCTTTGTCAACACAGACCGTAACTGATCTCAAGGTTTACGTAGGTTTGGGTGGGGGTGGGATATTTTGGTCGTGTGGGTGTATTTTGTGTGTATTAGAAGTTATGATGTCAAAAGGTGTGTGTGAGTTGTAATGTAATTGTGTATTGAGTATGTGTGTAGGGTGTAGTTTGAAGTGCCTGTATATTTCGTATTGTTCGGTTGTGTAACGTTGGTTATTTCTGTGTTGTTTATAAAGAATTTGTAGGTTAGATGTTATGTCTATGTAGTCATGTTTTGTGGAGTTGAGATGATCGGCGAAGTTTGATTGGTAGTTATTGTTTTTTAGAGTTTTTATATGTTCTTGGTAACGTGTGTAGAATGACCTCCCTGTCTGGCCTATGTAAAAACTGGGGCATGGACTGCAAGTTAGTTTGTAAACTCCAGTGGTGTTCTACATAGGCCAGACAGGGAGGTCATTCTACACACGTTACCAAGAACATATAAAAACTCTAAAAAACAATAACTACCAATCAAACTTCGCCGATCATCGCAACTCCACAAAACATGACTACATAGACATAACATCTAACCTACAAATTCTTCTTAACAACACAGAAATAACCAACGCTACACAACCGAACAATACGAAATATATGGGCACTTCAAACTACACCCTACACACATACTCAATACACAATTACATTACAACTCACGCACTTTTTGACATCATAACTCCTAATACACACAAAATACACCCACACCACCAAAATATCCCACACCCACCCTAACCTACGTAAACCTTGAGATCAGTTACGGTCTGAGTTGACAAAGGGACACATCTCCCGAAACGACTGCCTCAACAAGCAAAGTAAGTGTTGCTTATAGACTATAGACAAGTTTAAAACATTCAAGAGTGTTTAGTGATTACTAGTAGCTCACATGAAGATGGAATCGACAAATGAAAATACTACTGTTCAATTTAGTACTCTTAGTGGATAAACTTAATGTTCGTACAGTTTTTTTCAAATATTATTTCAATAATTAAATTTCATTAATTAATTTTAACAATTTATTTCGGTTTCTATTTTTCCACCTACCTAATTTTGAGATTCAGTTTTTGTGTATACATATTTATAATAATTGTTTTTAATTAATGAAAAGTAACTTAAACAAAAGGTTTCTTGGATGACCAAGGTAGGCGTCGACTTATTATTTTTCTTTATTAAACTTGTTACATTTTAATCTGCTTGCATATGAATACAACCCATAGTACGGGTTAATGATTCTGTAAGCAATGTCTGCATTTACTGTACTTGTCTAACCTAAATACAAAAGTTAAGGTAAATACTGCTGCACTCTGCTAAGAACTAAAGTTTACATATTCAAAGCTGGTTGCCCGCAGTACAGACCGTTGCAAGTGGTTAAATTTAGTCACTCATCTAAACATTCAACATAAAGTTGATATGTCATTTGGTAATAATTATCGAGCCAATATAAATGATGAGAAACAAACAATGTATTTAAAATACCTATTTAATACAATATTACATTATGTAAGCTAGCTCATAATGCTAGCTTACATTATACCAAGCTCTGAGCATGAAGCAGAAACATTTCAAATCCGTCTTCAAACCTCATCTACATAATTTGTTTTCGGTAATTAAAATACGTAAATATTAGGCTGTTTCAATAAAACTGGAAATTGTGGACGTTTGACTAGGCGAATGAGTTACATATTTTTAGTGTTTTAAAATTTAGACGCCAAGTCTAAGACCAAATATGACGAAGAGATTCTGCAATATGACTTGATAAAAACTAATAGCTCCTTCAACATCTTCCGACGGATGCACATTTTAAAATTAGTCGATAACCTTAACAATGAAAAGGGCGAATATTCTTATAAAAGTAGCGACAACAACCAACGTTTCTGTATTCTATCTTATCTTTAAAAAATCTGTACTTAATTACAATTATTAATACAGATTTGTCTTTAATAAAAATTATCAATTAGTTGTAATATTTCAATTTAGTGATGATAACGATTAACAAAACCTGCGTTAACTCCGATTTTCCATTTTCACATATGTCTCTCAAAAATACAATCTAAACAAGTGATTTCAAATCTTGAAAAATATAAATAAAGGTTTAATTTGAAAAATTAAAACATAACTTAAATCTACCAACACATAAAATTGAATAATGTAAATGCTTTATTATAAAACAGAACTACCTACAACTATTTTTATTGCAACTATTTCACAACATTGTTATAAAATGTCTGGTTTACAAAGGTTTGGTCATTGAAAATAATATTAGTGATTGTAATATTGGAATCATTCATCACAACGTGATTCAATTGTTGCGCAATAACAGACGGATTGTTTCCACGTATGTTAATTACAAATGTAATCTGAACAACAACGAAAAATGTCAATAAATGTTGCAAAATATAATTAGTAGTTGACATTTGAAAAAAATACAAACAAAGCGATTATTTACAAACAAATATGAAAATGTAGTTACGATGACGCTATGTACTAGTTTATTGGTTCAATTCCTTAGAACACTTCTTGTTTTTATTAAACATTTACCCTAACTAGGTACGTGGTAGCTAGATTTAAAATGCCTACACACACACACACACACACACACACACACACACACACACACACACACACACACACACACACACACACACACACACACACACACACACACACACACACACACACACACACACATACACACACACACACACACACACACACACACACACACACACACACACACACACACACACACACACACACACACATATGTATATATATATATATATATATATATATATATATATATATATATATATATATATAATATGTTTTCTTGTTAAATAATCTAAAGCACCATAGGCTATTCAAATATTTATTAAGTTATTAATTAATTAATATTTCTGTATTTGAATGACCTGTGTTGCTTTATATAAATATATATATATATATATATATATATATATATATACAAAGAAATGGCAAATTACAAATACAAGAATAATTATTGAATTTACAATTCAAAGCTTTTCGTTGGCAAACAATACCAACATCATCAGGAATTGTAAAGAATTAAAATCAACATATGTGCAAATTAGATCAAATAAACAGCGTTGCCAAATCTATTACAATGTTGTCAAACTTTTATTTTGCTGTCCTAACATTGCAAACAATGAATATAGTATCAAATTTAGATTTTACTTGTATTTGTTCATTTATCAACTCATTATTAGTATTATATTTATGTATTTCTAAAGCCCCATAAATATTCATACTTAGGCCTTTGTTAATTTTTTTTTACAAATATCATATTATCTATATTAGGAAATATGTGATTATTATTAATACAATGACTAGAAAAATTTGATTTACACATTTCTGGCTTTTTATTTGCATTAAAATGCTCTTTATATCTATCTTTAAGTTTTTTCTTAGTTTGTCCTATATAAACCTTATTACAACAGTCACATTCCAATTTATATACACCGTTGTTTTCATGCATATTATTAATTTTATTATTATTCGTTAAATTTATTAATTTATTATTAGTATTATTTGCGAATTTGATGTTGATACCTTTAAACAGTTTTGTGATATTTTTTATTTCATTGCCAAAAAATGTAAATGAAGTCCATATGACATTTTCATTATTATTTTTGTAAATTAAATTATTATTTTGTTTCTGTAAAATATTATAATTGAGTTTATCAACAGTTTTCTTTTTATAGCCATTCTCAATTGCAATTTGATAGATAATGTGTTTCTCTCTTATTTCTCTACATATTGCGATATATATATATATATATATATATATATATATATATATATATATATATATATATTTATATAGTAACAATATTTCGTGAAGAATTACCCAACAATATTTATAATTAGGGTTAAGTTTACAAGACGATAAATAACGTAAATTTTGATTGTCTGTTATTATTTGGTATTTTTAAAATGTTTATTGCTTACTTCTAAATCGTCGTCCAGCCTTATACCACGTTCGTTCAATAGTGTGTTGTGTGTTTTATTTTACTTCGGAGCGACAGAACCGAAGGGGGAGGCGGTGTTGTCAGATCGTGCCAATGTCTGGGTGCGCTAACTGGCTACCTTGTCAGTGCCTTCTGAATTGCAAGTATTTATACCTCTTTGCAAAGATATGGCAACATCCGTGTCACCTATGAAAATATTGGCTTTGCCGTGACGAGTTCTCCGCCAGAGCATAGACTCAATTCAGTTACATCTTTTTTAGTTTAAAATGTATTTTCGAATATCACAAGCGAAAACAAACAAATCTGGTTTGACGCAGTGTTTGTTAGATATTACCTCAGTCGCTAACCTAACAACGAGTAAAGTGGAAACCCCTTGAATAAATCTCGATTAAAATAAACACTGCCACTCTATGTTCAACGTTATGTTCAAAATGGTATACGTTTATTAGATATACTCGCAAACCTTAAAATTGAACTTGATGAAAAGTCTTTATAAAAATAGATTGTTGGATTTTAAAAGCTATCTGCTGAACCTTTTAATTTACACCCTAACCTTAAAGTAAACAAACATATGATCGAAATTTTCTTGTACCCAGCAAGACGTGGTAATAATTAACGCGTTTGTATTCAATGTTGCCTTCCGAATGTTATTCATGTTACACATGTTTATTCATTAAGACAGATGGAATGTTTTAGTAAAATTATCACAACTGTATTATTCATCAGTTTCTGTGTTCGTTGTTGAATCTAAAGTTTACAACGTCTAGATGCTTAGATGCAGTCGTTAACACTAAACATTGGGATAACATGTATCTCACATTAATAAAACTAAATATTTATAATTTAATCATGTCTTTCAACTGCTTTGAGCGATTCAAATAATTCGATAACCTCAACTGAAATAAACAAGAATAAAAAACTTAAACATTGTTATATTCAATACTGTTTTATTGCTCCCTTTGTTTAAATTTATAGCCACCCTTAATCAATCGATAACAATAAATATTTTCCTACTCAGTACTCTCTACAGACAGCTTCTGCACTTACTCACCACTGTGCATTAAGAGAATGGCTTCTGCCACGTCAAGATGATGGATAATAATCGATATATCTTTTATTCAGCAGACCTCCTGTATTCAAACTTATGCATGACTTTATCATTCCATGGCCAGCTTGCCCATTGACACCAAGCAAAAATATTCCCTTACTTCAAGATTCGATAATAATCAACGTTTTATATTTATTACCATCTTCAAGTTGCTGTAAAAGTTTTATTTTGTCGAAAAATTAATTAGTTTTACGGGTTATTTAACATGAACAAGGCTTTTTAAACTTTAACAAGGCTTTTTACAATACACAATTATAAAGCTCTGCTATAAATATCTACCCAAAGTTTATGTCGATTCCGCGTATATTTGTAACCCCTAGAGATGATGATAACTGTGTTAGCGAAATTTACTTAGAGGCTATGTAAATATTTGTAGCAAGGGTTTATAGAGGTTTATTAATTAAAATTAAGCTACTGTATTATCTATTGTCTTTTGTAAAGATTATTTTATTTTTAAAAAATCTGCTAAAAATTAATGAACGCTTCCTAGTCAATACGGGTTGACTTTTCGAATTGTACGCGCACTGAATTGTAACTTAAAGTCTGTACGTGTTAAATGGAGTGCAAAGTATCCCCTCCGTGAGGTTCAACGTGGAAATTTGTTACGGTAACTGGACACACGTCTTCCTCAAATTTGACAAGTAGAGCCTGCAATAATAGCAAACCTAATTCAGGTCTCCGAGCACTGTACGTCTTTCGGAACGCGAGATGTTTGAATAGTTACAGGTTTGCCAACGCGGCTGTTTTATCGTAGTTATAGTCGGAGCATCTACTGTGACATTAAAAACTTTACATATTATGTTTATCCTAGGCCAAGGCAAGTGTCTTCGCATTGTTGTGGGAGACACTGTTGAAGTGGTAGCCTCAATATGTTGCATTCCTTGAATCCAAACTATAAACAACAATTGTTTTTTACTTTCGCTGTATTCCGACCGCTCGGTGCGATTGTTGTGGTCGGTTCTTGGAGTATGATGGGCTGGGAGACCTCTCATCAGCTAGCTGAAGTACAAGATCTCTGATGAACCACTAATCCACCTCGGATCTAAGGGTAACCTAGATCCTACCCTAGGAAAAAAACTAGAACCTACCTAGAACCTACCCTAGTGGTGACCTAGAACCCACCCTATGGATAACCTAGAACCTACACTATGGGTAGCCTATAACCTACCCAGTGGATAACCTAGAACCTACCATATGGGTGACCTAGAACCTATCTAGGACCGACCCTAAGGGTAACCTAGATGAGCCTACCTAAGTTCGATGGTTTTATCTCTAAACTGGAAAGCATTTCGTTAGTGTTACTTCTCTTGTTCGACTTAAGCATCAAGTAATATGACAATTTAGTTACATTCAACTAAATAGAACTATCTCTAGTACATTGGTCCCTAAAGAACCACCTTATCAGTAGACACTTTTTCACACCTAATATCTTAGCTCTACCTACGCTCTACTATTCTTTGTCTATCTTAAATTATCTGACCCTTACAAAGTCTATACATTTTTTTTCGTATTTACACGGTTGTAACGGTAAAGCAGCGGAAAATAGTTACTAGCTTTGATAGCTGCCACGTGGGAGTAGTACGCCCAGTGTTCCTTTCATGAACAGCTGATTACCATAAACACAATTTTCCGGACCTTTTAAAAAATCAAGTTAGGTTCAGTCGAATAGGTAGAGTCGAATAAGTGGTGTGGAAAAGATACCAGGCAACGAAAGAGTGTTAAGCTGGTAACTACGGGGGACATGTTCCGAGCGATCTGACGTGGCCTAAAGGAGTCGGACACCACGACCAGGAGATCCCCTTATTTACTAAAGACCACGACGCAGGTAAATCTTTTATATTTTTATAGTCGTAAGTATGAACACCGTATACGGTTTGAGGATGGTTATTTATCAAAACTCCTTTCAGAGGTGGGGACATTCTGAATTCTATATCGGAAAACAACTTCGCTATTTAATAACCCTACGGCGGTGCGATTATTCAAGGTCTATTACAACAAGGTCCAGCTGATCAGCAATCTGATTAGGCCCGCTGAACTTTGTCTAGTAATCAGTCTAAGTCCAGCTGGCAGTTTGGCGAATCTCGTTATGGCAACGATCCCCCTCTGAACAGGATCAGGTGGGAGCCTCACAATATCCACTATCAAACCCGGTTAGGCCAACCCTATTGAGAAAAACTCCTGTACCCTTTATCCTGTTCCATTTACGTTCATCACACAACATACGGTTACATTATTTCACTTGACCTTTTAATTGAAGAGCTGTTGTTTGCTAGGATATTCAAACAATGCAAACATTTAGTGGGTTGCCGGATTGTAAGCATACCACTGAAACCCCTTCAAATAACTAAAAGGCAATTGTCCAGCACCACTGTCTAAATATTTGCCGAGATTATTCCCATCTGTGAAATGCCCATATTTAGGTTGGCGTAACGAATATATATTCCATCGCAGTTGATCACACAAAACACTATACTACTAAACAAAAAATAATCCGAATAGACATTCATCTCAACAGCTCGCCTTTTCAATTCCTTCTATTAGTCCACACTCTTCTTGTTCAAATTTTCAATCTTTAATAAAATACTTTTTACTCATTCATTTGAATTGAAATACATTTTTATAAAACTTTTAGTGAATAATAATTGATGTTAATAATTTTTTTTAAAAATATTAATTCATAAATTAAATTTAATTAACTAAATTTGATGTTATATAGGAGAAAAACCTTTCACAAAAAGGGCAAGGTATGCAATATAGTTATTTCGTCTCATTTGCCTTGAAATAAGTGACAACATATGATTTCATAAAACAGCCGATTTTATGTTATAGGTTTATGTGGTAGGACAACTGTTTTAACGCATATATGTTATGTTACTTTATTTATATTAATTGTAATTATTTTAAAAACATAACTAAATTAAGTTTTTTTTTCGTTAACCCAAATAAATATTGACTTAAAAAAATGTATATTTATATTACTTCTTTAAATATAATATAGATTTCAGCTCTCCAAACGAGATGCTAACTACAAACGAATAAAACTGAATGAAGGCGTAAAACTCTTTTGCCTACATGGTTGTTATACAGCCCCAACTCCTACCAATATTTTTCTGGAAAAGGGCTGAAGAAAAGCTCGTCGGTGGCTAAGCAATCAATGACCTATGGACACGAGTTTCGGTTCATTATTCAATATGATCTTCGATTACAAGCGATAAAGCGTTGATTAGTAAATTATATTCCAGCGTGCTCAATGTGCCACTGTTGATACAGTTACAAAAACTCCATCTCCCAAAGACAGTTTTTATTCTAAATTGAGCTTTAGCTAAAGAATAATTACGCTGTTCACCTTCTCTGGATCTTGAAATCGATGAAATCCTTGTGCGTGAACAAAATGTTTTGTTCTGAACAGGTTAAACTGGTTAGTAAGCTATGCGCTAGCAAAGCCCTGACACTAAGAATGTATGTATACACAGGTTTTTTAGAAAAGGTACAGACTTTAAAACACCCCGGTTGCTAGGTTTGTTGAGGCGAGCAACAAAGTCTATTTCCAACTGACCCAAGGCCAAACTGTGTATTATATTGTCAAATTAGAATTTACTTTAATGAGTGTCTTTATTGCCTCTGTATAGTGAGATGGTATCGTCGATGTATCTTTGGTAGGAAATGTTTTTGTGTGAATGTGTATTGTTTGAGAGAATCTATGTATTCTAATGTGCCGGAGGAATATTTCACTGAGGACGCTGCTGTTTGGACTTCTCATGGATTGAGTATGTAATACAGTAGAGCTCAAATTATCCAAATGGCTGATTATCCGAATAACTGCATATCCGAATGTGTATCAGATACTCAGAAAAAAAAACTAAAACGAAAACGTACTCCTATTTCAAAAATAATTATTCTGTCTCCTTGAGCTATAATAGTCTTCTCTCATCGAAGCTAGTGTAGGCGCAGCGCAACATTATTTGGATGCTGAGTCAGCGTCTCAGTGCAGTTCTATATAGTTGGCTGTCGTCCTTCGCCAAAAGCCCAGCCTAAGGCCTCGTACACATGAAAGCATTGGAACACATGCTACAATGCGCGTTTTGAAATACTACAGAACAAATGTAGGTGTACACATGCGATGGGCGCTTTCAACTGGAGGCACGTCGTAACGCGCGTCTCAGAGTTTAGTCTTGGAACGCGCGACTGCAGCGCGCTTCGAGTTCCCGAGGTCTGAATTCGACCGTTCACATGATTCCGTCTAGCGCGGAATTTTATATTTATAAACTCTCGATACTTACAGTATTAATAAAGACAGATATTTATTGCCCACTGACCTTCTGTCGGACGTCTAAGTATAATAAGTCGCTTCAGCAGTTTCCTTGTCAACTGAAGTTAGAAGCTTAGTATAGATTTTATTCGGTGTCTTGCAGTAGTACAACTATTTTTATAATTAATGTATTCTTGTGTTAATGATACATTGTGTACGAAATGAACCAAAATAGTGGAACACCCGTAATAAAAATTGCACCCGTATACAAAATACAATATTTAGTGCTTTATAAGTGAGAATATTTTTGTAGTTAAATACAACTAAATTGACACAAGAAATTAATTCGCACCCACTCGTGATTTACACCTACGGTATAAAATCCAAACACATGCTGGCTCTTCGACTTCCATGGCTGCACTGGCGTAACTCGCGTCTCAACGCTCTCATGTGTACGGTAATGTGTTATCTGACGCGCGTGCAACGCTTTCATGTGTATGGTAATGTGTTATCTGACGTGCGTTGCAACGCTCTCATGTGTACGGTAATGTGTTATCTGACGCGCGTTGCAACACTCTCATGTGTACAGTAATGTGTTATCTGACGCGCGTTGCAACGCTCTCATGTGTACGGTAATGTGTTATCTGACGCGCGTGCAACGCTCTCATGTGTATGATAATGTGTTATCTGACGCGCGTTGTAACGCTCTCATGTGTACGGTAATGTGTTATCTGACGTGCGTTGCAACGCTCTCATGTGTATGATAATGTGTTATCTGACGCGCGTTGTAACGCTCTCATGTGTACAGTAATGTGTTACCTGGAAGAAACATACTTGCAAATTTAAACTTCATGTCAGTGCCTGAAAGTAAATATGAAATACCTTCAGTAAAATCAATAAAGGTAGCAAAAAACAAAAAAACAATTACAAGATGCCGTTTTGAAATGGTTTTTTCAATAACGTTATATGGGAAATCCAATTTATGGTCTGATTCTTTATCTAAAAGCAAAGTTGTTAGATAATAGAATTTGTAAAGATCATAAAACTATAAAAAATATATCTTTTTTCTCTTATTTGCAACATACAGTAACTATCTAACTTTGATCCTATTTTCGGAAAAAAACAGTTATCCTAATTTTTTTTTATCGGAATGAGGCCCGGCTCCAAGTGGTTCGGATGATTGGAGTCCTGCTGCAACTTTGCTCTTTAATGATTTCAAAGATGTTTCAAGACTTTGGTGACGAGGGGTTGTGGTAATTGCGGTATGTTAGGGATTTTAAGAGGTTTAATGTTTCAGTTATGGATCAGTATTATGATTAGTTATATTAGTTGTGCATAGTTCTGTTATGTTAAGTAAGCTTAGTGTTGAAGTCTGTATTATTTTTTTATGTGGTTTGTTTTGTTTTCTTATGTATATGACTGTGTTGTGAGTATTCTGTATTTCGATTGCTTATGGACTGGACATTCTGGTTGTTTACAATCAGGGAAAGGATATTGGGTTTGTAAATTGGTTATCGGTCAGAGGGTAAATAGTTTGGGGTAGAATTATAATCCGTTCGAATGATGTCTTTGGAGTTATTTATTATTCTGTTGAATGTTTCTTTTTATATTTGCCTGTTGTTAGCGTTCTTTGCATTGGGCGATTCTATTATTTTGGGTATTGGTGGTTATTATTACAATGGAGCTACTTTTATCTGATGAGCGTGTTGGTGAGCGTGTTGTTGTTTTGCTATTTTTGTATTCCATTTTTAATTTTTAATTTCATTGTTTGTGTTAGTCTTATTAGTTATATGTTCGCACTTAGTTACATTTTTTTATCATCTTTGGGAGTATCTGTGTTGTTAGGTCCGCTGGATAGTTGTATCAGGTTTAATTATAATGTTTTAATTTCTTGTGTTATTTAATTTGATTGTTGGTTGTAATTTAGCTATTTATCTGTTAGAACCATCTCTCGTTTTTTTTACATTAGTGAGGTTAACTGTACTTGGGTAGTATTTCTATGTGTTTTTTATGTTGTTGTTTTTAATACTTTCTGATATATTGTTGTTGTGATAACTTTATCTTCTTTTAGTTTTTTTTTGTTACTCATTGATTTGTAACCTGTATCATTTTGGATTTTAAAATTGCTTTTGATTGTGTAAGCGAATTTTATAGTGCAGCATGTATTTCAGTTTCTGCAATGTTTTAATGTTTTGTTTAATGTAAGTGTTTTTTGCTTTATATTTTATGATTATGGTTGCTATTGTGAATTATATATTCATTTTTTTATAATAATAGATGAGTAAATTTCTCCAACCGTTCAAATCGACTACTTGTTTTCGTGAACTGTCTTGTTGTGATAAACCTCTTTTTGTTTTATACAACTATCGAAAAAATGTCGTACTTAACAACTTACCAGGATTAGAATTTGAGTATTTTTTTAAAAAGCTTACTGAAGATGATTTTGTAGGCACGAGATAAAATGTCTTGCACGCTTAATGTGATAAAACCCAATAAGTGTTATTTGTTTATAGGTATATTCTGTTTGAAGATAGTTGAACCACACAGGAGCTACAATTGACCTGTTCATTTACTGTAGCCAATGATTGGTTTGTTACAAACTGGGGGCCAATTAGTGCTACTGTACAAACCGCATCATACAATGCAATTACCTGAATTGACTACCAACATACAAGTCCCTGTTACCCACATACAATTACGGTACTAGCCCTACTATTGGGTCCAAATACATCGGCTCCTAGAACACCGTGACATACCCTATTTAATTTGGCTAAGCAGGCCTAATCCAGGTATCTGCATTTTATTTCGTGTTAGATCCATCTTTGCATAGAAACATTTCTTGAGTGCTGTATGTATGTGTGTGTGTGTGTGTGTGTGTGTGTCTGTGTGTGTGTGTGTGTGTGTGTGTGGTGTGTGGTGTGTGTGTGGTGTCTGTGAGTATGTGTGTGTAGTTTGTGTGTATGTGTGTGTGCGCGCTCGTGCGCGCGTGTGTGTTGGATTTCATTTCTACTTTTAATAAATACCTGTTTCTTATTCCATTCGACATTAATAGTCCTACACAAAAATTACTACAAATTAATTAAATTACTAAAAGTTTTATTTTAGTAATTTGAATGTTTAATTTTGAACATAAATAATTTTATCTAATTTATGTAGATAAATAACCTATTTTATTGTATATATAATATTACATAACCGAATGGAGTAACCAAACAAGATATTCCAACCAGAAGTGTTTTCCCGTTACTATGGTTACTATGAATAAAACATATGATTTTAAAAATATTTCAGTGTTTTATTTATTGACATTAAATCGATAATCAATAATAGGCAGCCAATTGCATTTATTTATACAAGTAAACTGTTATTTTCAAATGTTTAGGGCAATCTTGTGAAGTTTTAAGGAGAATTAATCTGTAACATTCTGACATAGATTACTTGATTTGTTTTAGTCCGTTTTAAAAATGTGTTGAACTATTATATTTGTTTCTTATTAGCGTATTTATTTGCTTATTTCGCTTCTATTTTATGAAGCTAATGGTGGTTTATAATTGCTCATTTTTCCAACTCTTCTAATCTTATACTATCGCAAAGAAATTTATTTGGGAAATTGATGGGAAAGTTGGGTCATTGCCAATGTTCTCGATTTCTAACATCTAGTAATTCAGTTCGAATCCGACCAAGACATCAACTTAATTGAAGTAAAATAATGAATAAATATTTAAACAACTGTATTAACAATAAAAATATTGAAAAGAACCCCAATACCACAAAGACAATCTTAAGTAACTTGTCTTATTTGTTATTTTTGATTATTTTTGTGGTATTGGGGTTCTTTTCAATATTTTTATTGTAATATATTGTACCACTGTGCTCTTGATATTGTGAACTGTATTAACATCAACTACAAGTTTAGAAAATGTGTTTGAACTTGCATGTATGTATGTAAAAACATATTCCATTAACGATTAAACATTTGTACAAGATATACATAAAAAGCGTGTGTCGGAATAGAAGGAATTGAAAAAATGTTAGGATGAAAATTTAAAACAAAATAAAATATTTGAAAAACAAATTTTAGAAACATAAAAAGCAAATGAAGTCAAGACTTAAGAAGAAAATAAAATCTATCAACAGAGAAGGAAAAAGGTTTTAACTATTAGAAAACATAAATCTAAAACGTTACATAAAACTAGAAGTGAACGAAGTAAAAGTTAGTATCTAAGAAGTATAAAAGTTAGCGAAAAAGAAGGAACAAAGAGAACAAAACACTAAACGAAACTTACAAATATAAAGTACTATTTACCGTAAGTCAAAAGCAAAAGGCATGAACTACTTTAGTAATGATCTGTTGAAAAGAACATTATTAAAAAAGAAACTTCGATCTGTTAGTAAGAACAATAAGTTAATATATAATATTTTCCTATTGCAGGTAATACCACTATCGATTTCATACTTAATTTATCTATCGCCCTTGTATAAGCAAAATAATAACTACATCAATTAATTTTTAACATTTATTTATATTTTTAGTAAAAACTACATATTTTTTACTTTATTTTCCATACCTTTATTTTTATATTTGTACGCGTCTTTTTGTAAATAATACATCCTATGATTGCCCTTTCTTTCAAATCCCTTGCTTAGAGCCCAAGCTTTAGATATGTCTATAATTATGTATCTTCTATAAAAATATTTTAAAGAAAATGTTAATTATTAGGAAAAACAATAATGATGTATAAACACACAAAAAGATTTTAAAGACAGCTTTTCAAAGAAATTTTGATTTAAAGACTAAAGAATAGGAAAAGTTTCTGAACAAGGAAAAAAAATGGCCAAAAAGTAAAAAAAAAAAACAATTAATGAGAATTAATTGTAGTTCGGAGGCGTTAGCCTATTTTATCACAATACAATCTATGTTTGCAGTGTGATCAGCCTTTTTAAGGCAAAAAGCATAACTCGCTTATCTAAAATACCGTCCAACTTGGTATCTAAATACCGTCCAACTTGGTATCTAAAATACCGTCCAACTTGGTATCTAAATACTGTCCAACTTGGTATCTAAATACTGTCCAACTTGGTATCTAAATACTGTCCAACTTGGTATCTAAATACTGTCCAACTTGGTATCTAAATACCGTCCAACTTGGTATCTAAATACTGCCCAACTTGGTATCTAAATACCGTCCAACTTGGTATATAAATACTGCACAACTTGGTATCTAAATACCGTCCAACTTGGTATCTAAATACCGTCCAACTTGGTATCTAAATACCGTTCAAAAGATATTTAAAATACCGTCAAAAAGGTTTTATTAATGCTAAAAAGAGGAAACTGAAATCCGGCGAGATATTTAATTAGCCGTAGCACGCGGTCACATAAAAACTATATTTCTATAGTTGTTTGTAATTATTTCTATTCTTTCTTGTAATTGCACTATTTCTAGAATCAGCATTAGAGGTTTCCTTGTGAGAACTTGTCAATGCACAAAACATAAATATGATTATATAAAAAAGCGATTTATATAAACATATTAGGTACAATTATCTTCTACCTTATCCAGCCATTGCGTGAGATATTTTATTTTCTATCTGACGTTTTTTGGATTACCTACATCTTTCTAAAATACAGTAAGAATTGAATAATGTGGGTTTTATCAACATTCACAGTGATCCCTATAACCCATTTCATACGTTTTGTTCAACAATACACGTTTTTTTGTTTTTAATTTCAGATTTTTGTTATTTATATAATTATTGGATGCTTTTTACTTGTAATTTTTAAAGTAGTTACATTCAATGGAGACTGCTGATAAAATTCTGGTACGGCGAAACATACGCTAAACACGTCTGTACCTAAATTGCCTACCTTGCGCCGTTCATATAAATAAGTATAAGTTTGTATACTGTATATAGGCCTAATGCGATTGCTTGAAATGTTAACACTGTGTGTACATTTCTCTCCCCTGAAATAGTTTACAGTTTTAAAATTAAAATTTTAACATTGGGTATAGATAAATGAAGACCTCCAATTAAAAAAAAAACTAAACCACCTAAGTATTTTTCATTAATACCTTAAGTATTTCTAACAAGGATGTTAATTAGAAAATTTGTGATTTCAGGGTCAATTCAACCCCGTGACCGGAATTCTATACACTGTGGACTTCTTTTTAATATGTCTGAACGTAAGTACATTTTCTCAGTAAATCTAAATTCTTCACCATTTTCATCATAATCGTCAACATTTTACAAATGAAATATTTCTATTTCGTTATGCAAATGGTTTTACGTACTTCTGTGGCTACATATTATTATTGTTCACTATTATTATTTCTTCCTTATCTCTATTTCTATTGGTCTTTTCCTTCCAATTTTCATTGTAAGTAAGTATTTTTGTGCTCCTCGAAAGCTTTGTATGTTATAATATAATTGTAATAAAATTCTCCTAATTTATCAAGTCTTTTTTCCATGTTTAGGTGTTAGTCATTAGAGATCCTAATTAACTTTTAAATACTGCTAATATATAGTTCCCAGACTGTACTCATCATGACTTTTAAACACAACTGTACACGCCGGCCACCAGTGGCCAATTACGCAGCACCCAGTGAGTCAGTTTGCCGAGTTGTGCTGCGAGAAGTTACGGTCGGTCTACAAACTTGTTTTATAATTACCTGCAAATGTTCGGTTGCTAACTTCATAATGAGTTGACGTCACGAAGCTTGTTAAGTAGCTTGATGACTAAACGTCACGTAGCTTGTTAAGTAGCTTGATGACTGAACGTCACGTAGCATGTGAGGTAGCTTGATGACTGAACTTCACATAGCTTATTAGGTAGCATGATGACTGAACGTCACGAAGCTTGTTAAGTAGCTTGATGGCTGAACGTCACGTAGCTTGTTAAGTAGCTTGATGACTGAACGTCACGTAGCATGTGAGTAGCTTGATGACTGAACTTCACATAGCTTGTTAGGTAGCATGATGACTGAACGTCACGTAGCTTGTTAAGAGCCTTGATGACTGAACGTCACGTAGCTTGTTAAGTAGCTTGATGACTGAACGTCACGTAGCATGTGAGGTAGCTTGATGACTGGACATCACATACCTTGTTAGGTAGCTCTATGACTGTACATCACGTAGCTTGTTAAGTAGCTTAATGACTAGACGTCACGTAGCTTGTTAAGTAGCATAATGACTGGACGTCACGTAACATTTTACGTAGCCTAATGATTGGACATCACGTAGCTAGATAAATAGATTAGTGACTGGATGTTACGTAGCTTGTAAAGTAGCTCTATGACTGGACGTGACGTAGCTTGTTAAGTAGGTGAATGACTGGACGTCCCGTAGCTTGTTAAGTAGCTTAGTGACTGGATGTTACGTATCTTGTTAAGTAGCTTAATGACTGGACGTTACGTAGCTTGTTAAGTAGCTTAATAACTGGACGTTTCGTAGCTTGTTAAATAGATTAGTGACTGGATGTTACTTAGCTTGTTAAGTAACTTAATCACTGGACATCCCGCTGCTTGTTAAGTAACTTAATGACTGGAAGTCCCGTAGCTTGTTAAGTAGCTTAGTGACTGGACGTCAAGTAGCTTGTTAAGTAGCTTAATGACGGGACGTCCCGTAGCTTGTTAAGTAGCTTAATGGCTTGACATCCCGTAGCATGTTAAGTAGCTAAATGACTGGACGTCCCGTAGCTTGTTAAGTAGCTTAATGACTGGACGTCCCGTAGCTTGTTAAGTAGTTTAATGACTGGACATTCCATAGCTTGTTAAGTAGCTTAATGACTGGACATCCCGTAGCTTGTTAAGTAACTTAATGACTGGGCGTCCCGTAGCTTGTTAAGTAGCTTAGTAACTGGACGTCCCGTAGCTTGTTAAGTAGCTTAATGACTGGACATCCCGTAGCGTGTTACGTAACTTAATGACTGGACGTCCCGTAGCTTGTCAAGTAGCTTAATGACTGGACGTCACGTAGCTTGTTAAGTAACTTAATGACTGGACGTCCAGTAGCTTGTTAAGTAACTGAATGACTGGACATGACGTAGCTTGTTAAGTAGCTGAATTTCTGGACGTCCCGTAGCTTCTTAAGTAGCTTAATGTCTGGACGTCCCGCAGCTTGTTAAGTAGCTTAATGACTGGACGTCCCGTAGCTTGCTAGGTAGCTTAATGACTGGACGTCCCGTAGCTTGTTAAGTAGATTAATGACTGGACGTCCCGTAGCTTGTCAAGTAGCTTAATGACTGGACGTCCCGTAGCTTGTTAAGTAACTTAATGACTGGACGTCACGTAGCCTGTTACGTAACTTAATGACTGGACGTGACGTAGCTTGTTAAGTAACTTAATGACGGGACGTAGCTTGTTAAGTAACTTAATGACTGGACGTCCCGCAGCTTGTTAAGTAGCTTAATGACTGGACGTCCCGTAGCTTGCTAGGTAGCTTAATGACTGGACGTCCCGTAGCTTGTTAAGTAGATTAATGACTGGACGTCCCGTAGCTTGTTAAGTAGCTTAATGACTGGACGTCCCGTAGCTTGTTAAGTAACTTAATGACTGGACGTCACGTAGCCTGTTACGTAACTTAATGACTGGACGTGACGTAGCTTGTTAAGTAACTTAATGACGGGACGTAGCTTGTTAAGTAACTTAATGACTGGACGTTACGTACTTTATTAAGTAACTTAATTATAAACGATACTGAAGCTTATTAAGCTACTCAGAATCGTGTAGTAGGACTGGAAAACTACCGACCACATCTTTTCGGTTCCTTCCAGATAGTGATGCGAGGGAAGAAACTCTCTTTGAGCGTAAGAGGGGAGTTACCAGTTTGAAGGAAAGCTTACTTAGCCGATGTGGGTTGGCGACTGTTGTACTAACCCCCTACCGAATATTAGTGCGCTGCTATAGAGTCTAATAATTTTCCAGAAGACAACAACTTTACAAGACAATATCTTCTGATCCTAATCAATTACATTTTTGAAATTTTCTAATTAAGACTACATTTTTTCCAAGTCTTTTGGGTTATAGGACCACGTAACCATTGACTTGGCCTTGAGAGATCGCAGTAGGCGATACGGAAGGTAAATGGTCAGTATAAATACTTTCTTACAAACATGATAACAAATGACAACACCCTGACTTGTATGAGACAGTCGAAATTAGATAAATTCAAAGATGAATTAGTTTCGGTATGAAATGACAATCAATGACGCACTCATCGTGTCTACGCATGGACATGTGTAGACATATCGGTTTCAGAAGAGGTTGATGTATAGAACATTCTGAATAGGTAACATGTTTTCAGAAGGGGTATTACACGAGAAATCTTGTGCTATCTGTCAAAGCCAAAGTCTCGGTTACGTGGCCCACACGTTTATGTTGAATTTCTTTCTTTTTTTTCTGTCGTCATTGAATCTTTCTCTCTGTAGTTCCCAGTTTTGTTTTTTCAAAGTCTATTCAACTACAACCCTTAACTAGCAAATTAGAACACTTACACAGCCTTTATGTAAGTTTCGCCAATACGGTCACCATCATCATAGGTTTACAAATAAACTTCTGATCATCCATACAACTTCTAATGTGTTATGTGTGAAATTTACACAAAGGTTTTGTAACTAATTTAATTTTGTTGCCAGGGTTTTTAATTGTTAAACTATATTTTCCGCTACTGTTCTTTATATTTTCAGCTGTAGTGCATTTTTTTAATAACTAATCAAAAAGAATGGAGTAGGTTGAAAAGCGAAGGCAAATACAAGGGATTGTCCATTTTACGAGATTTTTTGAGATACGGAATGGAAAACTTTGGGTCTATTTAATTTGTACCAAAAGGGGCTATATTTTAGCGAATAAAGTAGATCTATACTAACAAGATCTAATAGCACAAAATGTTCAGGGAGAACGAGAGACAAATAACAAAATCTAAACGTAAACACCTAAATGAAAAATAGGAAAATTAGATTACTATAGCAGGAGTATACGAAATTAAATATTGTCCAAGCGACATTTATCTAACGTAAACAAGCATCAGGCAAATTGAACATTCGGAAATGGTTATTGGTCGTTCCACGAATACGTTTATAAGTTGTGGAAACTGACAATTGAAATTAATTGAACGTTTATCGATTGATAAGTCAATCGGTGACCTTTCATTGTAATCCAAATAGCGGAACGCAATTAGTTGCTTTGCACGTAATAAAACGATCTTTTATATTATAATTTAATTTTGTTGTTTGTAAATTATTTTGTTATTTGATGCAGTAATATTAATTTATGTAGAATAATTACACAACTAATCGTACAATCCAGACAAGTCTGTTACAACCATTCAATTACACAACTAATCGTACAATCCAGACAAATCTGTTACAACCACTCAATTACACAACAAATCGTACAATCCAGACAAGTCTGTTACAACCATTTAATTACACAACTAATCGTACAATCCAGACAAGTCTGTTACAACCATTCAATTACACAACTAATCGTACAATCCAGACAAGTCTGTTACAACCATTCAATTACACAACTAATCGTACAATCCAGGCAAATCTGTTACAACCACTCAATTACACAACAAATCGTACAATCCAGACAAGTCTGTTACAACCATTTAATTACACAACTAATCGTACAATCCAGACAAGTCTGTTACAACCATTCAATTACACAACTAATCGTACAATCCAGACAAGTCTGTTACAACCATTCAATTACACAACTAATCGTACAATCCAGACAAGTCTGTTACAACCATTCAATTACACAACTAATCGTACAATCCAGACAAGTCTGTTACAACCATTCAATTACACAACTAATCGTACAATCCAGACAAGTCTGTTACAACCATTCAATTACACAACTAATCGTACAATCCAGACATGTCTGTTACAACCACTCAATTACACAACAAATCGTACAATCCAGACAAGTCTGTTACAACCATTTAATTACACAACTAATCGTACAATCCAGACAAGTCTGTTACAACCATTCAATTACACAACTAATCGTACAATCCAGACAAGTCTGTTACAACCATTCAATTACACAACTAATCGTACAATCCAGGCAAATCTGTTACAACCACTCAATTACACAACAAATCGTACAATCCAGACAAGTCTGTTACAACCATTTAATTACACAACTAATCGTACAATCCAGACAAGTCTGTTACAACCATTCAATTACACAACTAATCGTACAATCCAGACAAGTCTGTTACAACCATTCAATTACACAACTAATCGTACAATCCAGACAAGTCTGTTACAACCATTCAATTACACAACTAATCGTACAATCCAGACAAGTCTGTTACAACCATTTAATTACACAACTAATCGTACAATCCAGACAAGTCTGTTACAACCATTCAATTACACAACTAATCGTACAATCCAGACATGTCTGTTACAACCACTCAATTACACAACAAATCGTACAATCCAGACAAGTCTGTTACAACCATTTAATTACACAACTAATCGTACAATCCAGACAAGTCTGTTACAACCATTCAATTACACAACTAATCGTACAATCCAGACAAGTCTGTTACAACCATTCAATTACACAACTAATCGTACAATCCAGACAAGTCTGTTACAACCATTCAATTACACAACTAATCGTACGATCCAGACAAGTCTGTTACAACCATTCTCACCTTTTTAAGACTATTAGGCCGTGGTGAGTTATAAAATGTGAGACGTTCTCTATAAGAGAATAATTTCAACCCGTTACTACTCACCAACTTGCCCAAATAGCGATCCAGCTCTTGTTTTTGAGAGAAGAGACTTAGCGTTTGAGCCGGGAGGATATCCTCCGCTCTTTCTTCCACCATCTCTGTTATTCTGAGATGGAAAAAAGAAATCTTACCCACACTCTGACATGAATGTAAACTGATAGACGTTGAATGACGTTTAAAAACGGATAACGAGGTCTGTCTCCATCATATTAGCCTTGATCATAAGGTTTATTTTTATATCACAAAAGAAATTATCCATTCCCCTAAGACTTAATTCCCCTGTCGTAGGAGAGATAGCCTAGCGTCATTATTTCGCTTAATTATGTAGACTACTAGCCTAGAACAGCCCTGGGCAAACTACGGCTCGCTGCCCGAATCCGGCTATCCAAGACTTTCAAGTGGTCGTTTTAAGAATTATTTAGTCCTTTTATAAACAAAATAAATATACGCAACTCACAATTATAAACCTTTATTTCATCATCACCAGTAATGCTACAACAAACTTGTAAATTTAACTAAAAATAATA
>JBAIZL010000001.1:311691061-311723561 GCA_036971475.1 Prosapia bicincta | reverse complement strand
AGATACAACTTTTTAGAAGTTTGACAGATGAGCTCATACTATCAATTTACTGTATTAAAGAACCATTCAATGTTTCGTTCTTCTAAACAAAGTTGTATTTCATATTTTATTGGTAGAAGAGTAACTAATATTCTTATACAATATGAAGATACAACTTTTTAGAAGTTTGACAGATGAGCTCATACTATCAATTTACTGTATTAAAGAACCATTCAATGTTTCGTTCTTCTAAACAAAGTTGTATTTCATATTTTATTGGTAGAAGAGTAACTAATATTCTTATACAATATGAAGATACAACTTTTTAGAAGTTTGACAGATGAGCTCATACTATCAATTTACTGTATTAAAGAACCATTCAATGTTTCGTTCTTCTAAACAAAGTTGTATTTCATATTTTATTGGTAGAAGAGTAACTAATATTCTTATACAATATGAAGATACAACTTTTTAGAAGTTTGACAGATGAGCTCATACTATCAATTTACTGTATTAAAGAACCATTCAATGTTTCGTTCTTCTAAACAAAGTTGTATTTCATATTTTATTGGTAGAAGAGTAACTAATATTCTTATACAATATGAAGATACAACTTTTTAGAAGTTTGACAGATGAGCTCATACTATCAATTTACTGTATTAAAGAACCATTCAATGTTTCGTTCTTCTAAACAAAGTTGTATTTCATATTTTATTGGTAGAAGAGTAACTAATATTCTTATACAATATGAAGATACAACTTTTTAGAAGTTTGACAGATGAGCTCATACTATCAATTTACTGTATTAAAGAACCATTCAATGTTTCGTTCTTCTAAACAAAGTTGTATTTCATATTTTATTGGTAGAAGAGTAACTAATATTCTTATACAATATGAAGATACAACTTTTTAGAAGTTTGACAGATGAGCTCATACTATCAATTTACTGTATTAAAGAACCATTCAATGTTTCGTTCTTCTAAACAAAGTTGTATTTCATATTTTATTGGTAGAAGAGTAACTAATATTCTTACATAAAATGAAGATACAACTTTTTAGAAGTTTGACAGATGAGCTTGTGCTATCAATTAACAATACTATGGTGTTATTTATTGTTTCATTTTCTAAACAAAGTTTGATCTCTCATGAAACTGGTAGAAGAGTAGCTAATATTTTTTTAATAAAATATGAAGATATAACATTTCAAGGTATGTTTCTCTACTGAAATTGTTTTTTTTCTTTTGTCTAAATTTATTTTTTTACAAATAATTTCAATTGTAATTAATACATTTTACAATTATTATTAAGTAGATAATTAAAAATATTAAAATTAATAGATTTGTGAATAATTTCGAGCTTGTATGGTACGATTCCAATATATTACTTAATTGAGATAATGACACTTCCAAATTCTAAGTTATTTTCTCTTGCAAGGAATAAATCGTGGTTACTATACAAACGTTTATTTGGTTACTTTTTGTTATTAAATAATATTATATAAGCTTTATTATTTAATTTTAATGATATGTACTTGTTGTCCTCCTCACGCCACATGTTATGAGGTCACGCCTCTTAGGGGTATCGGTGCCGGGGGAGGAGGAAAATCGTAGATGCAAATCAGATAGCCTCCTGCTGTTTTATATAAACATATCTCGTCTTACCATCCTACCAAAATAACATTCTGCAATGCCAATAACCCTTCCTTAAATCCTGCCGATACCAAAAGCTTTGTTTCCGACACGCAGGTATAGTTTCGGCAGACTGACGATGCATAACCTCAAAGGGTACAAACCCCCTTTTTCTCTGATTGACAGACAGTAGTTGTTATGTCAGATACTTAGATATGTATCTTAACAATAGGTCCAGGGACCACCGCTATCTCCAGACGCTACAGACAAAGCCATAGACGCAACAGAAAGCTTTTCATCGTGTTATCCTAAATAACCAATCATACTGTCCACGAGGCACACCATATACAAAATGTTCATGCGACCAATACTCACATACACAGAGGCCTCTTGTTACACCCTCCTCATTGACACTGTTAAGGGGAAGATACGCTTTTTCTAGAACAGGTGCCTGAGGATCGTTACTTACACCTGGTTTGTCAGAGACTACACCATTGCCCGTTGAGTCTACAGAGGATTTTATTCTCAAACTCACCAAAACCCTCACTAACAGAACAGCAAGCAACAAGCACCCTCATCTATTAGCTATTGTGGCAGATCTAGCACTACCCCTGTGGCACCGAAATAGACCCCCTGTACCTTGTCTACGAAACCTTATTCAGATCAAAATTAATTCTGATGCTCACACCTAATCCAAGACCCTAAAATGCCAGCCCCGATGTAGTAACACCCTGCAATAACCAACGAACTGGAGTCATGCAAGTGTAATATAGAAAAAAGAACAGACACATGAAAAACTAATACAATTTCATCAAAGACAACTACAGTTTTCAGTTTGTGTTTTTTTTCTCTAAAGATTTTGGTTGTTTTGCAACTGAAATGTACACGTGGTTAATAAAACATTATTGGGTTTAGAGGGTTTTGTTCTCATGTTCACCTACGTTTCTTGGAAAATAGGAATACGTAAATGTCAATTATATTTGTGTCAACATTTTTTATACGGGTTATAATAATAGAAAAGCCTCAAATAAAGTTACACTTCTGGAATCGAAAGCTGTAAATCTCTCATTTATAGCTTTACAACCGCTCAAACGAAACATAATTTAAATAAAAACGAATCTAAGAATATTTGAATTTCATCGATGTTTTGTTGCAGAAGGTGCCTCCAGTGCGCTACACAGCCCAACCAACAGGGACAAGCTGCTTGAGCACTCGCCGTGTGGCCACTTACCATGAGACCACTCAAAGTCCCACTGTAGCCAACTCGAGCGAAACAGGACCGGCCAAGATGTGCCGGAAACACGTTCAGTTTGGAGATGACACCGGGGATTTCCTGCACGCCCATTGGAAACAGAACCAACACACGTCGGACCACCCCACAAGTAAGTTGTGCGTGTAAGACATTGTGGGTGTAATTAATAGCCTTACATCACCTGAGACTGGGTCTGCTCTGTTTCCTCCTCTCAGCGAAGCTCTGTGTGTAATAAAGACATCGTATTTTCCTTTACGTTGTATACTATAGATAAACAAATATTAAGTTATTATTTGTAAAAATATAAATACTGAAACAAGATACAACATTTTGTAGCACCAACGTATAGATCCCGATGACTGGTTTTAATGAAATGGACTTAAAAGAAATATTCCAAGTTGCTTTGGATATTAGCCAAACGTTTTGGACCTAAACATTGGAGAAACGTTGATGCATCCCTGTTTGAAGGGTAACTTTATAGAAACACAAGAGACGTATCGCATATACACCTGCTAAAGGGAAGGTCGCCTATTCTTCCCTTTAACTTCTCCTAAGCGACTTGTGTATTTATGTTAAGAAACCTCAACCATGTTTGGGCCCTTTGAATTACTTAAGGGAAACTTTAAGATAAAGAACTCCGGGCTCTTTTTTTAAAGTAAGGGCTTAAATATATATACTGAATAATGAAGGCGATGAGAGTTTAACTGATTAAGGTTTAGCGTACTTTTGAACGATATTATAAGGTCCATTATGTTTTAATTTTGTTAAAACTGCTTCTGAAGGAAGATTATATTCTCCAACCGCTTCAGATAATATGAGAATATATGAGAAAATATGAGGTTGATTATTATTTCCTTATTTTATCAAAAGAAGCCTGAGAAGAGCTTGTCTGCTGCCGATATATTCTATCTTGAAATATAAATTTATGAAATGCGACATGAAAAGATAACTATGTACAATATATAAGCGTAGGATATATAACCGGATTACGTATAAATACTTACAATGTAAAGCTGTGGTTCTCAATCTTGCAGGCCCTGGACCTCCTTTTGTAACACTTACACGAGGTGTATTTATCTACCTCCCAAGAGATACCATCTGAGTATGAGACCAGAGCTGGTTAGGTCAACTAAATATCACCATATTTTCTTTAACTCTTTGATGAAATATTTTTATAGAATTAAGCTAACATGTAAATATATTTCACCCTACAACTGATAACGTTGCAAGCCTATAGTCATGATTTGATTCGGGCCTTGCCCAACATTTATCTTAAATAATTATTAAAAATGCATAGCGTAGATTAAAAAATGTCATGGTAAGCCCATGTCACGTCAGTCTCCTAGCTGGTACTCCTACAGATCTTTCGTCTGTAGTCAGTTTCAGTGCAATTATCCACGCACCCTTTCCTGAAAATCGTCTACGCCACTCTAAAAGATTAAATAGAATAGTTTAAAAGAATAATTATATATTACAATATTTATAATATTAGTATTTACAAAGATTATTTATTTATTAGCTTTACTTATAAATATGCAAATTTAGTAAACATTATTCACTTTAACTTTTTTGTGCTTTTTTATTACATTTTTAAAAAGTTTTAGTTGTTAAAATGTGTTTATAGTTTTCTATTGTAAATAAAAGTTAAATAAATAAATAAGGTTTTATAAATACATATATTTTATAAAAATATCCTTAAACACGATGCCGGCAAATTCAGACAACGGCTAACTATACCTTACAGCCGTATTTTCTGTCCGAGTACGCTTCTTTGCAGTTTTAAGCACTTTTGTTGAACTTCAACCGGTTTTTGTTTTTCATCTGGAGCGCTGCAATCGTACTCAAAATAAAATTTTTACTTTTCGTGACACTTCGACACCTTTATGACCTCTTCTCTGAACATCGCCAGAATATCGATCCCTTCAAATTTTGGCGCTTGAAGGTGTAAGAGTAACCGTCATGGAGCGTGCAATGTTCACTATGTTGGTTGTAGTGAGTTCCACAGTAGCAAGCAATGGTGATAGCACACACAAATATAGCACTGGGTCGACCTACACTGAGTAACAGTGACACAGACTGATATAGTGACACGGGGTGGGGATTCCCTGGTAAAATGAACTTAAGCTGTTGTAGGGGCAGTGGAAGTTTAGCCTGGTCGCTTATTTCACGCATCCAGAATTCAGTATTTCTTGGTTGAATGGCCTTGGCGGTGGTAAGGGTAGGTTGGCCGCTTATTTCACGGGTTACGTCTTTCATACATTCAGTCAGATACGATGTCTCCCTTAGATGTCTCCCTTAGATGTCTCCCTTAGATGTCTCCCTTAGATGTCTCCCTTAGATGTCTCCCCACAACGTTTCCACAACCCGGGAAAACTTCTTTTCATTGTATTAGCAAATTATTCAATGACATATTGTGTTGTTCAAAATTATAATTGTTAGTCTTTGTCACAAGTGTTTTTATAAGAAATAGCTATATTGACTGAAACGTTGTGTTTTTGTTACAGACGTCTTGGAAGGAATCGACTCTAGGTGGACAGAGGCGGCCAAGCCGGACACCCACGTCATAGACACAGATCCTCTGATACTCCCCGTCAGTCCTTCGTCACCCAGCGGGCCTTTCTTCGACCCCAAGTAGCGTTCGGTTATCAAACCCTTGGAGACTGACCTTTAAGGCTGCAATGATTGCATTTGCCTACAATGACGACCAACTTTAAATCCCTGGCACTGGTGACGTTGTAAAAATCCTAAACAATAGTGTTACCAATCTGTGACTATTAGTTTTGAAAGTGAATTTATTAATACATTCGTCTTTATAAAGGTGAATTTGATTAATTATCTGTTACACTTCCGTGGTTTGCCTCCTCGGAACTCTCGCCCACTCTGTTGGTCACCTTTCCCCACCTCCTAGACATGCACATGTATCACAATAATTGTCTACGTATCTTATCTAGCTGGAAAGTTTAGTTTCAGTTAGACAGCGATAGATTTGTATATAATTTTGAATTTACTTTTATAATAATAAAAATATTAGTAAAAACCTTCTATTTCGTATAACGAGAGATTTACTAAAGGAATATGATTGTATAATAAAAAGATGTACTCCAACTCATGAGAGTGAGTGTGTGTGTGTGTGTGTGTGTGTGTGCGTGCGAGTGTGCGTGTTGTTAGTAGATGACGTTTTCGTATTAAATATTGGTTTATCAATGTGTTTACAAATCGTGATCAAGAATATAATATATAAAACTATTTACTCAAAGTTTTCCATCAATTAAACTTGTTGGTATCATCAATAGACTCATACAAAATTAACACCTCAATTTACCGTTAACAGCTCCATACACCGTCAACAGCACCATACACAGTCAACAATTGCATACACCGTCAACACATCAATACACCGTCAACAGCACCATACACCGTCAGCAACTACATTCACCGTCAACAGCTCCATACACTGTCAGCACATCAATACACCGTCAACACCACCATAAACCGTCAACAGATCCATACACCGTTAACAATTCAATACGCTGTCAACAATTCCATACACTGTCAACACATCAATACACCGTCAACAGCACCATACACCGTCAGCAACTACATTCACCCTCAACAGTTTTATACACTGTCAACACATCAATACACCGTTAACAGCACCATACACCGTCAGCAACTACATTCCCCGTCAACAGTTCCATACACTGTCAACACATCAATACACCGTCAACAGCACCATACACCGTCAGCAACTACATTCACCGTCAACAGCACCATACACCGTCAACAATTGCATACACCGTCAATAACTCCATTCGCCGTTAACAGCACCATACACAGTCAACAACTCCATTCGCCGTCAACAAACCCATACAACAACAACAGCTAAATGTACCGACAACAGATCCATACACTGTCGACAAAACAATACATCATCAACATCACCATACACCGTCAATAACTCCATACACCAACAGCTCCATACACTGCAACACATCCATTCACCGTCAACAGCTAAAGCAACACTCAAATACATCATTATATGTTTAGTTGTTGACGGTGTATAACGGCTGTTGATGTCATCAATAAATTTATTTAATTATAATTTTATAAATATCCCTGTTTATATGAATTGATAAATTATTTATCTACACTTTTACCTAAATGATAAATAAATAAGTAATTCCGTATTCATTCATTTATAAGGATATAATGGGAACATCGTATAAAAACAGCAACAAAAAGTACTCAGGTCTGAAAAAGGAAGAAAATTATCTATCAAACGTCATCGTTCTATCGATATAAGGGATTATTGTCACAAATCGATTACTTTTTTTCTTGCTATCGAAGCTAGTGTGTTTATTGTCTACACAAACACAACACCTCGTATGGTATGTCGAGTAGGTTCCTGACATTCCTTGCATTGTCTTATTAAATCTTGTTAACGCGTTTCGGAAAGCCTCCATCAATCAGAACGTTTCGTGTATGTTTGAAGCTCTGAACTTTGCACTTTAATACGCGCAAAGTTCTGATTGATGGAGTTCCAAGGAAACGCTACAAGATATATCATGGTAATGCTAGGAACGCGAGAAAACCCTTACTCACCACATGTTAATGTACAAACTATAAGAAACCTAATATATTATTCACAACTAAATAACTGCAATGTTTTATAATATAGCTATATTATATTATAAAATACTATAATACTATTATATTATAGTATATTGTAACCACTACAACATTTTGTGTTTTCTTGAAATTTTACTACTGATGACAATGACATAAAACTCTTCGAAACGCGTTTGAAATACTCAAGATTGTAAGTTTGAGTACATCTTATTATTTTATAATTACCCTTACACACAACCTAAGCTTATAAAGTGTTTACTATGGGAATTATCTCTAGTTTTAAATTAAAAGATAATTAATATATATATATATATATATATATATATATATATATATATATATATATATATATATTTTTTTTTTTTTTAAGGTATGTGTTTGGGGGGGGGTTAATATTCAAGGCATTAATTTCCCTTTAAATAATATTTATAAACAGTCTTGATTAGTTTGTACAAAAATACACAGTTCAACTAATTTTAAAAACAGAAGGTTTGTGCTAACATTACAATTGACGTAAATTTAACGAGCAGTGATCCATAATCGAATTTACTCTCACATAATTAGGGATCAATTTAATGTTTTAATGTTTCGGTGTTGAATGTTACCTATTTTTAAACATTACAAATGTTTGGAGATATTGTAAAAGAATATGTATATTGAATATACTTCCTACCTAATATTCTAAGCGTTTTACGTTGAGTAGAAAATGTTATGATTTGAATATAAATGTGAAAATATGATTTGAATATATTTCACTTTAAATTGAACTTTATTAAAAATAACAAAAGTATTTTCAAGAGATACTGTTTGTGTTTTGCTTGCTTCTTTGTACGTAGAGAGCCTCTTGCAACAATATTTTGTTGTAAAAATGCTTTGTGCACGGGAAGGTGTCTATATTGTATCGCGCACAACACAAGGACTCGGATGTATCTTGCTATTAGGTGTGGCATGATAAATATTTTGTATATTTTTATAGTGACATATTTATGTAAGTGTTTACCAATAGTGTATATAGTAAATAGATATCATTTGTGTATTAAATATTGTATGCTAGATACATTATAAAGCTCTTATTGTGAGTGATAGTACAGTAAGAAGTTGAGTCGATGTTTTTAGTTATGGTAATACCTTTATTAAAATAAAAAAATGTTCGTAAAATAAAAAAGGGTAAAAAATTGTAACAAGGGTATGAAGCTGTCAAGGTATGTTTAATATGTCAATGAAATGCAAAGCCATATGTTATGGTTTATGTTTTGCAGCTTGGTTCAACGAAACAGAATAATGCAGCTAATAATCCAAAGTGCTACGGACCTCCAAGTTAGAAATATTATAAACTTAAACTATATTAAATTATTTCTGTTAGCTCACACTCTCCTGATATATATCTTGTATAAATTTTAAATCGTTAATAAAATACTTTTTATTCATCCAATCAAGTTCAAATAATTTTTTTTAACCTATGGTGGATGAAAATTGATGTTTAATAAAGTTTTTAAAATATTTATTCAGTAATACATTATACAAATTTTGTAGTCTTAGTTGGATTCGAACTGTGTATCTTCATATTCAAAGTCAGGCGCTCTTGGTACTAAGCAGTACCTTCTATTAGCAGCTCCTGTACTGAGTCACTTTCCCATAGCTAGACAGTTTGTCAAAGAAGTATATGAATGTTTATTTTGTTTATCTGGTTCTCGTTTAAACCTCTATTGTACCTAAATTAAACCTAAATTGTTGTCATAGTTACCACACAATATCGTAAACTCAAGGATTAAAAATGAATGAAAAGAATAAAAAAAAAAACTGGGTTATCAGTATCGAACTTTGCTTCACAAAGGACAATGCGAAAGGTAAGCGAAAATAAACTACAACACAATGTAAGTGACAACAAAAAATAATAAATAGTAACAAACAAAACTATAATTCCAACACCATACATAGAAAGAAAAATGGAAAATTACAAGGAAATTTGCTCTTATATTTGACCACTTAATATTGCTATACTGATATATGTATATACATATTTATATTAATTGTAATTATAAAATAAAAAGTAACTAAAGTAAAATTTCCCTTTTCTGACCTAAGTAGGAATTGACTTTATAAAAGTTTTTTTATATATTAATTGTTCAACACCTGTTAATAACAATTTAATTTGCTTAAGTTTCATGACAGATCGCAGACCAAATAAAACATCAAAGCGTACAGTGTATTTGTACTAGCATGAAATGGTCCGTGATCTACCATTAATA
Source organism: Prosapia bicincta (assembly GCA_036971475.1). NCBI lineage: Eukaryota > Metazoa > Arthropoda > Insecta > Hemiptera > Cercopidae > Prosapia > Prosapia bicincta. Next base: position 311,713,824 of record JBAIZL010000001.1, on the reverse strand, counting down.
TTAAACACGTTAAACATTATAAAAGTTAAAGTAGCTTGTTGTAATCATCTTGAATTCACTGATTAACCTATATTTAAATAATAGCCAACTAAGTGAATACGTAAGGGCTTAATTCCTGACGCGTTTCGAAACAGTCGTTCCTTTTACGAAGCAAAGCTACTACTGGCGGCGTTCCGCGAAGTACCTACTTAAGTATTATTTAAGTATAGATAAATATTATAAATTTTAGTACATAAATAAAAATAATAACTTACTGTACTGGGAAAGGTAAAACTTGACCAAATGATACGTGTCTTAGATTTTTTTCTTTTCAGATTTTCAACTCAAATATTCACTATAAACATGAAACCAGTGATTTCAAACATCGCAAAACATTAACACTCCTTAAAAGGTTACATAAGTTATGGAGTGGGAAACATATCCTCACATTACAACATAATCCTGTAAGAAAGAATTCTCTACGTATCGTATAACCGCACTGTTTTGATGTATTAAAACTGTACAAAGTATCTGGCTAAGACAGATTTGGTTATAATAAAAACTAAGCGAAATGGTATAAACGTAAAATATGGCATTTGTAAGGGTTAACGTTCCGGAGTTTATTGCTGGACGCACAAACATTCACTCCATCAACTGCCACATTGTCAACATAGCGTTCGGCAAAGCGGGTTCAATCTGTCTGTATATAGTGTTATTGCGTGGAATAAAAACGGAGAAGTTCAGCAAGTTTCGTGTTGGGTCTCAGTTCATTGCTGTTTGTGGTTGCAAGCAATTCTCGAAGAAATCCAAATGTTTTATGTTATTTTATTAACACATCTCTCCTGAACGAATACTTTCAAAGTATATTATAATTCCATTCACGTCCATTTAATTTAATAATATATTATTGGGTAATTATTTAGATCATCAACTTCAGCTCTGATCGGCGACATTTTATTATTCCTGGTCAATTTGACCATGCTGAACACGAATCTGAAGTTAATTTTACGGCAACATAAATTAACATAATTTAAAGTAACCTGACCTAACCTAATCTAGGTGCTTACCTTAGTGGTATTTTGGTGGGTACAAAGTTGATATTGCACCGAGTTGGTTTATGTTCACATTGGTTCGCTGTTAAAAATGAACCTACCTTGGCCGAAACCCTCCACATACACTTTTTCGGCTTATATTTGGCAATGAAACAACTTTCCCACACCTAAACTTGAAGTCGTCCGTGATCCAATAATTCACTTTTCATCGAACAAACAAGCTTGGAAAAATAATGTGTGTTGCAAGATCCGTCACAGTCCGTCGTCACACACACACACACACACACTAGATACTCACTTTTTCGGTTGAAAAGTCGGCACCTGTCGGCCAATTGTAAAGCACCCTTCAGATCCCGTGACTACTATAACTAAGATGGTTGATTTTGGTTTGCGCTAAAATAAAACAATTCGCGCCTTTTTCAATTGAAAAATCACGTGGCATATGTCGACCAATCGGAAAGCATCTTGTGTGTCACGTGACTAAGATTCGCGCCATTCTGACGAGAATAAAAATTTTTGCGTCATCAGAGCAGATGCATTTTGTTAATTTATGTTTTCGGTTACAAATAACTTCAGATTCGTGTTCAGCATGATCACGGATAAAGAAATTTCGCCGATCAGATCGGTATTAGCAGTATTAGCGTATTAGCAGTGCATTATATTAATGTAGTGATTTATTATTGTAGTAAATAAAAGAAATATTTACTTTATACTGTTTTCTTTGAATGGTTCAATGAGTTTGTATTCAACAGTTTGCATTTTTAGGCAGAGTTAATGTTTTGTGGCGCTTGGAATCGTGCATTTGTTGTTTGTACGTTTTTTTTGAGTAACAAAAGAGAAAAAAAAGTTGAATACCATTTTGTCAACTATGTTATACGGATGTTAAAAACTAATGTATTTCGTGTGACAAATTATTAGTTTACTACTCTTACAGTAAGTTTGTATTAATCAATTTATAAAAAAAACTGAATAGATAAATGCTTTTTTCTGAAACAAAAGTAATAAACAAACAAACATTAAAGTAAATTATTACTTAGGTCAACCAAAGAAAAATAATAGATACTTTTTATTAAATAATTACAATTAATATTTAATAAACCTATGTAAGTAACATAACCTATGCGTTGAAACAGCTGTTCTACCACATAACCTATAGCATAAAATCAACTCTTTATAAAATCATATTATTACTTATTTTAATCTAAATGAGGCACAACAACTATATTTTGCATAACTTGAACTTTTGTAGACAATTTTTTTTCTCATATAAAACTAAAATGAGTTCATTATTATATTTGACATAATATAATAATTATGGGGGGGGGGTAATATTCACGGCGTTAATTTCCCTTTAAATAATATTTATAAACAGTCTTGATTAGTTTGTACAAAAATACACAGTTCAACTAATTTTAAAAACAGAAGGTTTTTAATGTCTCTAAAGTTTCATTCACTACTAGTTAAAAAAATTTTATTTGAACTTGAGTGGATGAATAAAAACTATTTTATTATGGAATGAAAAATAGAACAAGATACATATGTAAGGAGAGTGTGAGCTAATAGGAGTTGAAAAACATTTACATTTATAGAGAAAAAAACTGCAAAAAAAGTGTTTGAAGTACTTTGCAGTTGTTGAAGCCTAAATTAAAATTCGTTATTGTTATGTATAAAATGATTTTAAAATAGTTTCAATTAAATATAATCATCAAAATATAATTTTTGTTGTTGTAAGATTGTGCTTTTCATTAAATGTTAAACCGTTTCAGGTCGGGAGAGCACAAATCTGTTGTGCAATAAATGCAAAATGGGGTTGCATTAAAAGTTTTTTTATTAATGTACACAAATTATATACAAACATATTTCACGCTATAATGGCTTTCTGTTTGAAGACTGTAACAAGACATGACATAACTGCACTGTCCTACATTAGGTTGAGCAACAACCGAGCTAGGTGTCAAGTTTATAAATCATAAAACAATAGTTCATATTTTTCAATATTAATAAACTAATAAATTTTATTCTTTGGTTAGTTATATTTAAATTTTTACATGTAATAAATGGGAATTAAATCAAATATTTTATTGTTGTTGTGATAGAAAATGTATTTTTAAAGTTTATAAATGTATTTTAAGTTTTTAAATGTTAAAAATAAGTATTTTGTGAAGTAGTGACAAAAAATTAAACTCCGTGTCTAAGTGACTTTTATGTGATACTGGCATTTTTGTATATTTGCATGAATAAATTAACAGATTTGGAAACATGGGCTTGTCTTTATTTTTTAGAATAATGTAATTGTGAGCGGTATTTGCGTAGAGTAATTTCAAATTTACTCTGGGTCACGGATGCTGAAAGTATTCTACCATTCATCTGCCAAAGTAAACGAAACCGATGTAAAAACTGAAAATTTTAGAAGCAGAAGTGGTAACTTTCTGTGATGAATAGAAGCCGAAGCTTACAGGATATACCAATCTCGAATTGTAGTGAAAACTACAGTGGTGTTCGTCACAGTAAAGTTGTACAATGTAAAACTTCAAACTCTATATTAAGCTAATTAGAGCTTAGCTAGTGAGAGTAATTCACAACGGTAAAAATTAAAACAGTTTACTCTAAATGTCACTACACACTAGTTTATTAAAACAAACACAACAGTTTATTACAAAAACAGACTATACTTTGATTTAAAGTAGAATAGGAATGGGTCTGTGGCAGGGTAGGGATGAGTTGTCAGCTCGAACGCATTGACAGTCAACCCGCCAGCGACTGAAATTGCAGAACGAAGCAAGCTACACCACTAGTAAAGAACTCTACTACAGTTACGATGTCACTGAGCGACGAACGGAAGTTAAACGTCGAATTGGCTCACCCACGATGCAAGATGTGAATTTCCTATTAGCTCAGACGGCTGTAATCCCCACTCCTTCCGGTCGATTTCACCCACGCAGAATCCTATTCTGTTTTAAATCAAACTATAGTTGCGACGACGATGTCACCTTTATCAGTGCTTGGCTACTACTAGTCGAAATTAGTTGTCGAAACTAGTCTGTTTGTTTTATTAAACTGTTGTGTTTGTTTTATTAAACTGTAGTGTTTGTTTTATTAAACTAGAGTGTAGTGAGATTTAGAGTCAATTGTTTTAATTTTTACCGTTGTTCAAAGAGTATAGCTGAAGTAATGAACGAAATAGGACATATAGATGTAATTGAAAGCATCCCTTAGCAATCATTTAGAACAGGGATGGCCAAATAGCGGCCGATTTGGATTTATGCGGCCCCAGACCAATGTTAAAATATTGGATTATTTATTTATTAATAAATGTAAAATATAAAAATATAGGTTGGTATAAGATATAGGTTGAACCAAGTAAGACCTCTGGGAAACTGGTGTCACGTGCCTGAGGAGAAATATCTCAAACTAAGTTACTTTGGAAGGGAAATACTTTCAATGTTTGGAAGCGCATACCTATGTGAGTGCACCTTTCCAACAATAAAATTTAAAAATCACCTCATCGTGACAGCCTCACAGACAACCATATTCAAGATCTGCTGAAGGTTACAAACACTTCAATTCAGATTGATTTTGATGAACTGTTTAACGATTGTGCACTACCACAGTGTTCGCATCAAGAACAATTGGTCCACAAAGGTAGGCCTTCATAGTTTTAGAATAGAACAATAGAAAACAATAGAAAGGAAAGAGTCATAAGGAAATAGTCATGAGGAAATATATTTCAAAGTTTAGAAGTAACAGTGTTGTATAAGCAATATAACTGAGAGGATGCCTTGATATTTCATTAAAACAATACATAATCAGAGTAACAAAAACAACTACTATTGTGATAAAAAGTAAATTGCTGCACTATTATGTAACCAGGTTAGGTAATAGCGTCCCTATGGAAGGCACTTCTAGCGATGTGTTTAAAATTACCTTTATCGTTGTCATGGTAGCGGAATTTCGTTGAGAAAATACTTCACAATAATTACAACGATAAACGTCCTGATAGAGAGAGTGGTCGCAATTAAATTATTGTCTTTGCCTTTATTCTGTGGGCAAAAAACACAAGTAGAGACGGCAGAGTATGTGTGTATCTGTCTGTAACTGGAGCTAAGAGACAGTTCACTAGCGAGGTAAGGAAGCACGGGTAGAGAACGTAGAGTATGTGTGTATCTGTCTGTAAGACGTAGTTAAGAGACACATTCGTCAGGCATGGAAATAGAGGTAGAGACGGAAGGGTATCTGTCTGTAAAACAGAGCTAAGAGAAACACTAGTGAGGCGTAAAAACACGGGTAGAGACGGAAGAGTATGTGTCTGTAACACGGAGCAGAGAGTCACACTAGTGAGGAAGGATGCATGGGTAGAGACGGAAGAGTATGTGTCTGTAACACGGAGCAGAGAGTCACACTAGTGAGGAAGGATGCATGGGTAGAGACGGAAGAGTATGTGTCTGTAACACGGAGCAGAGAGTCACACTAGTGAGGAAGGATGCATGGGTAGAGACGGAAGAGTATGTGTCTGTAACACGGAGCAGCCTCTCCTATGGGCTGCATGACCTTGACGTGGTGGAGAGGCTTAATCCGGGCGTGGGGGACGGGTGGAGCGGAGCTGTACGTATGTGGCTCCCTATAAACGGGAAGTCCAGGCATTTGTGTGAGTGCATGAAGGCGGCTCAAAAAAAAGGGGCCAGTCCTAGCACCTGAAGGGTTGTTATCTGCCCGGCTCTCGCCCTGCCCTTCCCTTGCGGGCGGCAACCAAGAAGCACCCCTCATCCAGGTTGGTGGTCTGGATGGGCACTTACACCCCCGATCTGAAGGTGTTATGCGATCCGTGCCGATGTAGATTCGTGGCCCTCAGGGTAAGGAGGGTCTTTAACGGAGCCTCAGGGGCACCTGGCGCCACCCCTGAGTACTTAGGTCGCCTTACCGCCGTAAGCGGGGCTCTGCGGCGGCGGACCTTTATTTCCCTAGCTGCTCGTGGGAACACACATGGCAGAGAAAAAAATAAATTTAACTGGTCAGGGCTTAGAACTTACCGACAAATCTGTTCCTATGGAGGTGGCTTCGGCCCCCGTAGAGACAGATGGAAATCCAGCTGCGAAGGCAACAGGAAGAATGAGTGGTGCACAAAGGAGGAAAGCACTCTGGCTTTCCTACCATGAGGAAGCAAAGAAGGCGGAGGCGGAGGGCAGAGAACCACCGCCACCCCCTTTGAGGAAACACCGATCCGGGCAGCGGAAGGGTTTGACGGAGGCTGGGGCTAGAACCCGCCCTGTCGTCCCGGAAGCCAGTGGATCAGGTAGGACTTTAGTACGACAAAGGAGAGTAAGGAAAAGGAAGGAAAGGAGTACTTCTAATCCTACTCCAGAGTCGGAGGTCAAGAGGTCTAGGCCTGCTTGGTCGGGAGGGCCGTCTTTCTCGGTGATCTCCGCCAACCTTCCGAGGGTTCTTGTGACCTTTGGGGATAGTGTAGGCGTGAGGATGGAGATGGCGGCGTTCGACCACCTTAAGGGCACCGTCATGGACCGGATTCTGGACACTCCTAGTGGAGGTTTTGTTCCGCGGTTCAGAGACACTCACCTAAGGGATGGAGTCGCAGCATTTATTTGTGCTGAGGAGGAATCGGCAAAATGGCTGAGAGAAGTGGTACCGTCAGTTAAGCTCGAGGACGGGACTCAGGCAAGGCTAGTACTGCCTGATGAACTGATCAAAAGGGTGAAAGTGACGGTGCTAGTACCACCACCAAAAAGGGAGGCCACTCAGCTGGTCAAGTTCATCGGGATGCAAAACCCAGAAATTGACACTTCGAAGTGGAAGATCCTACAGTGCATTGAGCGGGGACCTGCAAGCCTCCTCTGCCTAGGATTGGATGAGGCATCGGCCAGATTATTAAAGGCAAGAGATGGGAAAGCCTTCCTGGGGACTGCAGAGGTCACTTTTAAGTGGAACTCTAAGGACCTGGAAGAGAAGGGCGAGAGAGAGAATCAGGAGAAGGCATAGGGGTCAGTTGGAGATGGCTGACCCTCGAGCAATGATCCTGCAAATCAACTTGCATCACAGTAAAAGCGCCTCGGTGGTCCTAACCAGGTGCTTAAATGTGAGGCACACATTACCAGCGCTTGCGCTGGTGCAAGAACCGTGGCTGGTCAGGAACCGTATAAGGGGTCTGACTGCAGCTGGGCGCACCTACGCAAGTGGGGAACATGAGGGGCACAGAGCATGTGTGATAGTCAGAGGACTAGAAGCCACGCTGATTCAAGAATTCTCAACTAAAGACCTTGCGGTGGTTAGAATTCGAGGCAAGGGCGAGGTAAGTGGGAGCAGGGAGTTCATTGTGGCCTCCACTTACTGCGCCCACAATAGAGAATCGCCCCCTGCAGAATTACGTAAGTTAGTTCGGTACTGCAGGGAGAGGAATATAGGAATTTTAGTGGGCTGTGATGCCAATGCTCATAATGAGGTGTGGGGCAGCACAGACACAAATGAGCGAGGCGAGGAGCTCCTAGCCTTCTTGATTGAAGAACACCTTGTGGTTTTAAACACAGGTGCCGAGCCAACATTTGTCACTTCAAACAGAAGGGAGGTTCTAGATATCACCTTCTGTAATAGACAAATGGTAAGGTGGGTGCATGACTGGCAGGTTTCGGATGAGCCCTCCATGTCTGATCACCGAATCATCACTGCTACAATGAGGGGAGTGGTTCCCCATGTGGTGTGGTTTAGGAACCCGAGAAGGACAAACTGGGAAGGTTTTAAGTCCTCGGTGAGGAGGCGGATGTCTGACTTCCGTGGTAAATATGGTACATCAAACGAACTGGAAAATACTGAGGCCTACATCAGGACTGCAATTTCCACGTCGTTTGAGGAAAATTGCCCTCTCTCGCGGATAAACACTGGGCGTGGTAAGCTTAAGTGGAACAGCGAGTTAGAGGCAAGACGGAAAGAGACTAGAAGGCTCTTTAATAGGGCAAAGAAGAAGAAAACGGCGGAGACCTGGCAGGCATATAAAGACAGCCAGGGTCTCTATAAAAATCTTATTAAAGAGGTTAAACGTGCTTCTTGGGAAAAGTGGTGCTCAGAGACAAGCACACTGAGTGACACTGCTAGACTGTTTAAGGTGTTAGCAGGTGGACCGAGGGGAGAGCTTAAGTTTGTCAAGAAGACTGATGGTAGCTTTACTGACACCCCGGAGGAAACACTGCGTCTGCTTATGAGGAACAGTTTTCCCGATATTAGACCGGTGGGGGACGGTGCTCAAAACCTCCGACATACTGGGCTAAGGGCAGACTGGAATATTGCTGGGCAGGTGATCTCAGCGCAAAAGGTGAGAGAGGCAATTCAGTCTTTTGAGCCTTTTAAAGCGCCTGGATTAGATAACATTACTCCAGCACTACTACAAAATTGCTTGGAGGAAATAATAGGGCCACTGACAGGATTACTCAGAGGCTGTGTTGCCTTGGGTTACACGCCTGGGCAGTGGCTCAAAACGAAGGTTATCTTTATCCCCAAACCAGGGAGGAAAGGTTACACAGAGGTAAAGGACTTCAGACCTATCAGCCTCACATCTTTCTTGTTAAAGACATTGGAAAGGCTGGTGGACTACTATTTGAAGGAGGGACCTTTGAAGCAGTATCCGCTTCATCAGGACCAACACATCTACCGAACTGGTAGGTCAGTGGAGACTGCGCTGTTGTCGGTCGTAGACTTTATTAAGGGTCAGATCAACAACAAGGGGATATGTATTGGGGCTTTTCTTGATGTGGAGGGGGCTTTTAATAGTACCTCTAGACTGGCCATCAAGAGAGCAGCTATGGATCATGGGATTTCTGATGGAATTATAAATTGGATTATGAGTTCCTTGGAAAACCGGATAAGCACTGCATCCTGGATGGGGTGCACGATAAATGGGATGGTCTCGGAGGGCTGCCCGCAGGGTGGAGTGTTATCCCCTTTGCTGTGGAGCCTTGTCGTGGACGGCCTACTAAGGACACTCAGTGGAATGGGTGTCAAGGTGGTAGGATATGCGGATGACATAGCTATCCTTGTTTGGGGACCATTTGAAGAGGTCCTCAAAGACCTGCTTCAAGAGGCACTCAAGGTAACAGAAGTATGGTGCAGGGAGAATGCACTATGCATTCAAGGAGAGAAATCTGTGGCACTCATCTTCACTAGGCGATATAAAACTAAATCGCTGGAGATGATGGAAGTTGGTAATACTAAAATAAGCTACGTTGAGAGTGCTAAATATCTGGGAGTTATTCTGGATAGGAAGCTACTCTGGCGTGAGCATTTGGAGGATAAGTGCAAAAAAAGCCATAGCTACGTTCTGGCAATGCAGAGGAGCAATAGGCATGAGATGGGGTTTGGGTCCACGTCAAATGAACTGGATTTATTCCGCCATTGTGGTGCCGAGGTTGGTCTTCGCCTCTATCGTCTGGTGGGACAGGGCACAGAAAGAAACAAGTAAAAGAATGCTGGACCGCGCGCAGGGGCTCTTCCTTAGAGGCATAACTGCTACAAGGAGAAGCACACCATGTGCGGCCATGAGGGTTATGTTGGGTTTTCCATCCTTGAGTCTTCAAATTAGGATGGAGGCAATGAAAACTGCATACCGGCTAAGCTGTACTGGGCAGTGGAAGACAAGTAGCAAACTTCATAAACAGCTATTTGGGGATTCACTGAAGGAGCTCTGGATAGAACCTCAGGATAAGATACTGCCTCTTAAAAGGGAAAAAGGAAACTACAAAATCCTTATTCCTGCAAGAGAGGCATGGGCGGAGTATAGACCCAGACATGGTGAAATCTGGTTCACCGATGGGTCCAAGATGAAGGAAGGAGTGGGAGCAGGATTTAGTGGACCGAGACACCAAGACAGATTTTGTCATCGCCTGGAGGACTACAACTCTGTCTTCCAGGGGGAGGTGCTCGCGATCAAACTATGTGCTGAGGAAATAATAGGGTCTGGCAGGAGGGGCAAGACCATCTGGATTTGCTCGGACAGTCAGGCAGCTCTGAAGGCTTTAGGTAAGGCTAGTACCAGCTCTAGGTTGGTGGCTGAGACTATGGCTTCTTTAGCAGAGCTGAGTAAGCATAATTCACTCAACCTAACCTGGATTCCAGGACATTCTGGCTGGATAGGGAATGAGAGAGCTGACGCCTTAGCAAAACAAGGGTGTATAACCCAAGGACCGTTGCTGAGGGCAGTGGGCATGCCGCCTCGGGAGGGGCGCAAGAGGATCATGGCACATATAGACAGGTTGTGCAGGGAAGAATGGAATGTAACCTTGGGGTGTAACAAATCCAAGGTACTGTGGGGTTACTCAGGAGATGTGTGGGGCAAAGAACTACTCTCCTTAAGTAGACATCAACTCAGAGCTACTGTAGAGCTGGTTACAGGCCATGGGAATCTGAGGGGGTTCCAATACAAAATTGGAAAATCTAGGTCCCCTGTATGCAAGAGATGCGACGAGGACCAAGAGGAAAGCCCAATCCACGTACACTGTGAGTGTCCTGCTTTGGGAGCTGCAAGGAGAAAGTGGTTTGGCTGGCAGGTATGTACACCAGAGGATATCAGAAGATCTAGCATCAGGTGGGTACTTGATTTCTGCAAAGAGGTAGGTATCCACTAAGCTAGTCCTGTGGTAGGGATGGGAAGAGAGTACAAAGGCTACAGCTAAGTGCTCTACACCGATAAGGTCCCTCCGAGTTTTAGTAATAATAATAAAATAACACGGAGCAGAGAGTCACACTAGTGAGGAAGGATGCATGGGTAGAGACGGAAGAGTATGTGTCTGTAACACGGAGCAGAGAGTCACACTAGTGAGGAAGGATGCATGGGTAGAGACGGAAGAGTATGTGTCTGTAACACGGAGCAGAGAGTCACACTAGTGAGGAAGGATGCATGGGTAGAGACGGAAGAGTATGTGTCTGTAACACGGAGCAGAGAGTCACACTAGTGAGGAAGGATGCATGGGTAGAGACGGAAGAGTATGTGTCTGTAACACGGAGCAGAGAGTCACACTAGTGAGGAAGGATGCATGGGTAGAGACGGAAGAGTATGTGTCTGTAACACGGAGCAGAGAGTCACACTAGTGAGGAAGGATGCATGGGTAGAGACGGAAGAGTATGTGTCTGTAACACGGAACAGAGAGTCACACTAGTGAGGAAGGATGCATGGGTAGAGACGGAAGAGTATGTGTCTGTAACACGGAGCAGAGAGTCACACTAGTGAGGAAGGATGCATGGGTAGAGACGGAAGAGTATGTGTCTGTAACACGGAGCAGAGAGTCACACTAGTGAGGAAGGATGCATGGGTAGAGACGGAAGAGTATGTGTCTGTAACACGGAGCAGAGAGTCACACTAGTGAGGAAGGATGCATGGGTAGAGACGGAAGAGTATGTGTCTGTAACACGGAGCAGAGAGTCACACTAGTGAGGCTTGGAAGCACTGGTAGAAAAGGAAGAGTATCTGTCTGTAAGACAGAGCTAAAAGACACACTAGTGAGGTATTGAACCACAGGTAGAGAAGGAAGAGTATCTGTCTGTAAGACGGAGCTAAAAGACACACTAGTGAGGTATTGAACCACAGGTAGAGACGGAAGGGTATCTGTATGTAAGACAGAGCTAAAAGGCACACTAGTGAAGTATTGAACCAAGGGTAGAAACGGAAGGGTATATGTATGTAAGACCGAGCTAAAAGACACACTAGTGAGGTATTGAACCACAGGTAGAGACGGAAGGGTATCTGTATGCAAGACAGAGCTGAAAGACACACTAGTGAAGTATTGAACCACAGGTAGAAACGGAAGGGTATCTGTATGTAAGACAGAGCTAAAAGACACACTTGTGAGGTATTGAACAACGGGTAGGGACAGAAGGGTATCTGTATGTAAGACAGAGCTAAAAGACACACTAGTGAAGTATTGAACCACAGGTAGAAACGGAAGGGTATCTGTACGTAAGACAGAGCTAAAAGACACACTAGTGAGGTATTGAACCACAGGTAGAAACAGAAGGGTATCTGTATGTAAGACAGAGCTAAAAGACACACTAGTGATGTATTGAACCACAGGTAGAGACGGAAGGGTATCTGTATATAAGACAGAGCTGAAAGACACACTAGTGTAGTATTGAACCACAGGTAGAAACGGAAGGGTATCTGTATGTAAGACAGAGCTTAAAGTCACACTAGTGAAGTATTGAACTACAGGTAGAAACGGAACGGTATCTGTATGTAAGACAGAGCTAAAAGACACACTAGTGAAATATTGAACCACAGGTAGAGACGGAAGAGTATCTGTCTGTAAGACGGAGCTAAGAGACACACAAGTGAAACATGTAAGCAAAGGTAGAAGCGGAAGGGTATCTGTATGTAAGACAGAGCTAAAAGACACACTAGTGAAATATTGAACCAAAGGTAGAGACGGAAGAGTATCTGTCTGTAAGACGGAGCTAAGAGACACACTAGTGAGACATGTAAGCAAAGGTAGAAACGGAAGGGTATCTGTATGTAAGACAGAGCTAAAAGACACACTAGTTAAGTATTGAACCACAGGTAGAGACGGAAGGGTATCTGTATGTATGACAGAGCTAAAAGACACACTAGTGAAGTATTGAACCACAGGTAGAAACGGAAAGGTATCTGTATGTAAGACAGAGCTAAAAGACACACTAGTGAGGTATTGAACCAAAGATAGAGACGGAAGGGTATCTGTATGTAAGACCGAGCTAAAAGACACACTAGTGAGGTATTGAACCACAGGTAGAGACGGAAGGGTATCTGTATGCAAGACAGAGCTGAAAGACACACTAGTGAAGTATTGAACCACAGGTAGAAACGGAAGGGTATCTGTACGTAAGACAGAGCTAAAAGACACACTAGTGAGGTATTGAACCACAGGTAGAAACAGAAGGGTATCTGTATGTAAGACAGAGCTAAAAGACACACTAGTGAAGTATTGAACCACAGGTAGAAACGGAAGGGTATCTGTATGTAAGACAGAGCTAAAAGACACACTAGTGATGTATTGAACCACAGGTAGAGACGGAAGGGTATCTGTATATAAGACAGAGCTGAAAGACACACTAGTGAAGTATTGAACCACAGGTAGAAACGGAAGGGTATCTGTATGTAAGACAGAGCTTAAAGTCACACTAGTGAAGTATTGAACTACAGGTAGAAACAGAACGGTATCTGTATGTAAGACAGAGCTAAAAGACACACTAGTGAAATATTGAACCACAGGTAGAGACGGAAGAGTATCTGTCTGTAAGACGGAGCTAAGAGACACACAAGTGAAACATGTAAGCAAAGGTAGAAGCGGAAGGGTATCTGTATGTAAGACAGAGCTAAAAGACACACTAGTGAAATATTGAACCAAAGGTAGAGACGGAAGAGTATCTGTCTGTAAGACGGAGCTAAGAGACACACTAGTGAGACATGTAAGCAAAGGTAGAAACGGAAGGGTATCTGTATGTAAGACAGAGCTAAAAGACACACTAGTTAAGTATTGAACCACAGGTAGAGACGGAAGGATATCTGTATGTATGACAGAGCTAAAAGACACACTAGTGAAGTATTGAACCACAGGTAGAAACGGAAAGGTATCTGTATGTAAGACAGAGCTAAAAGACACACTAGTGAGGTATTGAACCAAAGATAGAGACGGAAGGGTATCTGTATGTAAGACAGAGCTAAAAGACACACTAGTGAGGTATTGAACCAAAGGTAGAGACGGAAGTGTATCTGTATGAAAGACGGAGCTAAGAAACACACTAGTGAGGTATCGAACCAAAGGTAGAGACGGAAGGGTATCTGTATGTAAGACAGAGCTAAAAGATGCACTAGTGAAGTATTGAACCACAGGTAGAGAAGGAAGATTGTCTGTCTGTAAGACGGAGCTAAGAGACAAACTATTGAGGCATGGTAGCCCGGGCGGAGACGGAAGATTATCTATCAGTAAAAAGGAGCTAACAGACACACTAGTGAGGCAAGAATGCACGGGAGAGACTTAAGAGTATCTGTCTGTAAGACCGAGCTAAGTGACACACTAGTGAGGCATGGAAGCACGGGTGGAGAAGAAAATGTATGTGTCTGTAAGACGGAGTTAAGAGACACACTAATGAGGCATGGAAGCCAATGAGCTTCATGTCAATGAGCTTTTGCTCTTGGCTGGCTGTATATTTGTATATAAAACATCTTGCTAAATTTGATAAGTTTCTATTATAAATATTATGTTTGCATTATTTACAGTCCTCTTGGGTCAATTTTATGAAGAATTATGAGGAAGGTATAACTGAGCATGTAAGTAGCCGTTTAAACGTTACGCTGATGCGGGCTGTGAGGCTCCTGTTTACGTGACTAAAGGCTAGCATGCTTATCTTCAACATACATTCGGTTATAAGCGAGACCCGGTTTAATAGGGCCCCGTTATACTGAGGTTCTACTGTATACGCTTCAATTATTTAGCTGATTGGAAAGTCACCTTAAATACATTACAAAATGTATAACGAATAACCTATAAAATAATAATTCATTGAATTGTCGTCCAAGTGCGAGTTGCGGATGAAGTGTAAATCGTTGATTGCTCAAATATATTTCGTCGTTTAAAAGATCTCCACCGTGTACAATGTGGGAATTACAACAGACAATATTGAAAACAGACACGGTTTCTTGTTAGTGTTTGTAGCTCCTTGAATAGATTGTCCACATCGATAGTTTACATGGTTGTGATCCTCAGTTCTATTGTGAAAGACTTTTTGAATAATTATATTTATATTACATGAGCCGTTTGATTGGAGTTTAATGATAATACTTGTCAGGTTGGCAGGGACTACTGGAGCTTCAGGCTTGATGTTTTATAATGTTATCAGTGTCGTGTATCCTCTTTTGGCGCTTCTGACTTTTCCTTCTGACCATGATGAAGAAATCCACTTCACTCTCCACGGAGAATAAAGTGAGTTTATGTTTCTGGTTGCTGAATATAAGGTTGCTGGTGATTCTTGTTCTTCAACTTGGATCCAGTTCACTAATTTAATAACGAGTATTATACACACACTCAGCTTTATTTGTTATTTGTGACAATATCAGGTTGCTGGTGATTCTTGTTCTTCAACTTGGATCCAGTTCACTAATTTAATAACGAGTATTATACACACACTCAGCTTTATTTGTTATTTGTGACAATATCAGGTTGCTGGTGATTCTTGTTCTTCAACTTGGATCCAGTTCACTAATTTAATAACGAGTATATACACACACTCAGCTTTATTTGTTATTTGTGACAATATCAGGTTGCTGGTGATTCTTGTTCTTCAACTTGGATCCAGTTCACTAATTTAATAACGAGTATTATACACACACTCAGCTTTATTTGTTATTTGTGACAATATCAGGTTGCCGGTGATTCTTGTTCTTCAACTTGGATCCAGTTCACTAATTTAATAACGAGTATTATACACACACTCAGCTTTATTTGTTATTTGTGACAATATCAGGTTGCTGGTGATTCTTGTTCTTCAACTTGGATCCAGTTCACTAATTTAATAACGAGTATTATACACACACTCAGCTTTATTTGTTATTTGTGACAATATCAGGTTGCTGGTAATTCTTGTTCATCAACTTGGATCCAGTTCACTAATTTAATAACGAGTATTATACACACACTCAGCTTTATTTGTTATTTGTGACAATATCAGGTTGCTGGTGATTCTTGTTCTTCAACTTGGATCCAGTTCACTATTTTAATAACGAGTATTATACACACACTCAGCTTTATTTGTTATTTGTGACAATATCAGGTTGCTGGTGATTCTTGTTCTTCAACTTGGATCCAGTTCACTAATTTAATAACGAGTATTATACACACACTCAGCTTTATTTGTTATTTGTG
Source organism: Prosapia bicincta (assembly GCA_036971475.1). Classification (NCBI taxonomy): domain Eukaryota; kingdom Metazoa; phylum Arthropoda; class Insecta; order Hemiptera; family Cercopidae; genus Prosapia; species Prosapia bicincta. The sequence continues at coordinate 311,697,908 of JBAIZL010000001.1, read as the reverse complement.
ACAATATCAGGTTGCTGGTGATTCTTGTTCTTCAACTTGGATCCAGTTCACTAATTTAATAACGAGTATTATACACAAACTCAGCTTTATTTGTAATTGGTGACAATATCAGGTTGCTGGTGATTCTTGTTCTTCAACTTGGATCCAGTTCACTAATTTAATAACGAGTATTATACACACACTCAGCTTTATTTGTTATTTGTGACAATATCAGGTTGCTGGTGATTCTTGTTCTTCAACTTGGATCCAGTTCACTAATTTAATAAGGAGTATTATACACACACTCAGCTTTATTTGTTATTTGTGACAATATCAGGTTGCTGGTGATTCTTGTTCTTCAACTTGGATCCAGTTCACTAATTTAATAACGAGTATTATACACACACTCAGCTTTATTTGTTATTTGTGACAATATCAGGTTGCTGGTGATTCTTGTTCTTCAACTTGGATCCAGTTCACTAATTTAATAACGAGTATTATACACACACTCAGCTTTATTTGTTATTTGTGACAATATCAGGTTGCTGGTGATTCTTGTTCTTCAACTTGGATCCAGTTCACTAATTTAATATCGAGTATTATACACACACTCAGCTTTATTTGTTATTTGTGACAATATCAGGTTGCTGGTGATTCTTGTTCTTCAACTTGGATCCAGTTCACTAATTTAATAACGAGTATTATACACACACTCAGCTTTATTTGTTATTTGTGACAATATCAGGTTGCTGGTGATTCTTGTTCTTCAACTTGGATCCAGTTCACTAATTTAATAACGCGTATATACACACACTCAGCTTTATTTGTAATTTGTGACAATATCAGGTTGCTGGTGATTCTTGTTCTTCAACTTGGATCCAGTTCACTAATTTAATAACGAGTATTATACACACACTCAGCTTTATTTGTTATTTGTGACAATATCAGGTTGCTGGTGATTCTTGTTCTTCAACTTGGATCCAGTTCACTAATTTAATAACGAGTATTATACACACACTCAGCTTTATTTGTTATTTGTGACAATATCAGGTTGCTGGTGATTCTTGTTCTTCAACTTGGATCCAGTTCACTAATTTAATAACGAGTATTATACACACACTCAGCTTTATTTGTTATTTGTGACAATATCAGGTTGCTGGTGATTCTTGTTCTTCAACTTGGATCCAGTTCACTAATTTAATAACGAGTATTATACACACACTCAGCTTTATTTGTTATTTGTGACAATATCAGGTTGCTGGTGATTCTTGTTCTTCAACTTGGATCCAGTTCACTAATTTAATAACGAGTATTATACACTCATTCAACTTTATTTGTTATTTGTGACAATATCAGGTTGCTGGTGATTCTTGTTCTTCAACTTGGATCCAGTTCACTAATTTAATAACGAGTATTATACACACATTCAACTTTATTTGTTATTTGTGACAATATCAGTTTGCTGGTGATTCTTGTTCTTCAACTTGGATCCAGTTCACTAATTTAATAACGAGTATTATACACACATTCAACTTTATTTGTTATTTGTGACAATATCAGGTTGCTGGTGATTGTTGTTCTTCAACTTGGATCCAGTTTACTACAGAACATACTCTATGAAGTGATTTAATAACGAGTATTATACACACATTCAACTTTATTTGTTATTTCTGACAATATCAGGTTGCTGGTGATTATTGTTCTTCAACTTGGATCCAGTTCACTACAGTACATCCTCTATGAAGTGATTTAATAACGAGTATTATACACACATTCAACTTTATTTGTTATTTGTGACAATATTAGGTTGCTGGTGTATATTGTTCTTCAACTTGGATCCAGTTCACTACAGTACATCCTCTATGAAGTGATTTAATAACGAGTATTATACACACATTCAACTTTATTTGTTATTACATAAACATGTATACAACTATTCTTTGAGCTTAGCTTTGAGGTTATGTTAAAACAAATAAAAGGCATACACAAAACTCACAAATTAATCATTTATTCACTCATACACGTTTCAATAACAAAGTCATTATCATCAATGAGTGTTACTACTACAAACTCTAACTTACAACTAAGGTGAAAGTAAGGTTACACTTCTATATTTATACTGTGGACGTTGCCACGCCCATCTGTCAAAACAACTATTATTAACATTAATTCGAACATGATATATCAGATAGTAATTGAATACCTAACTCATTAATTACAATAAAAATCTTATCCATAAATATAATTACATATAAACAAAATAGATAATTAATATTTCAGTATTATTATTATTTCAAGATTTTAACCAAAAAGTTACAATCAAATTATCTTGTGTCACACTAATTACATTAAAATAGAATTTTGTATTCTAAAATTCTATGTAATACAAAATTCTATAAAAATGTAATTAGTGTGACACAAGAAAATTTGATTGTAACTATTTGGTTAAAATCTTGTAATAACAATAATAATAATTTATTATGTAATTAATGAGTTAGGTATACAATCTCTATTTGATGTATCATGTTTGAAGTTATGTTAATAATTGTCGTTTTGACAAGTGGGCGTGGCAACGTCCACAGTATAAATATAGAATTGTAACCTTACTTTCACCTTAGTTGTAAGTTTGAGTTTGTCATTGAAAAGCGTATGAGTGAATAAATGGTTAATTTGTGAGTCTTGTGAAAATCTTATATTTCATATGTGATTAACGTTACATTCTAAATACCATTCAGTTTAATGAAAATTAAATTTACTGCTTTCTTACAACTATCTCTACTTTTATAAATCCGCCTTTACAATTTTAGTAACATTTTCCACGATAGATAGCGTTCTTGTTCACCTTTGCTCGATTTGCCGTTTTTTATAAATGTAGATTAAAAGTGGGCGACTGAGACAAAATGATTTTCCCATCTAAGTGCTTTATGCCCCATGTGCGGACGGTGAGATATATTGCAAAGCCTGTCGAGGTAATAAATCATACCCACACTTGTGCTATATGAAGACAGATAGGTGTGCTCTATGAATAACCATTTTCTGTTCATATCTTTCATACCTGAGTCAAGAGAAGATCAAAAAACTTGATACGTCCATTTAGGTAATGGGCAACAGGTGTGTTGCTCAACACTTTCTAAAAATATTTGGTAAAGACCTCCCGCTGTTCAGAAAAATATTTTGTTTTTAAAAATTCGATTCTGTATGTTTTAATTCGTTCCGATGTTTGATGCTAGCCACACACGCTTTTCCCTATGTCTTTTTTTGCCATACAAATAAAATTCAATGGGACCTATGTCTTTCGACTTTTTTTCTCGCTGTAGTCCGTATCCGACCGCCATACACAACGTCTAAATTCATACAAAGCACGTAACACTCACTGGACAGAAAAGTGAATTTGGCATAAACCAACCTTTATACCAGGATACGTGCACTGATGCTGTAGTATCCTTTTTTTCATTTGAACGAAGATAACACCGAAAACAAGCTTCAAAAAGAAGAGCAAGATATATTTCCTTCAAGCACGAATATAGTCACTAAAGGTCTATTGAGGAAGAGGTACTAAATAGGGATGTTAGAAATGAAATCTGTCGTTGTTAAGTATAAACAATCTCCTACAAAAGCAACTCTTGTAAACAGTGAACTAGATATAAGAGACTAAAGGCTCTATGTGAATATCAAACAGAAATATTACCAACAATAAGAGATGCAAGATTTGTTTAAGCTTAAATTCAATAAATACGAGAAATATAATATAAAACAGATCTATAGACCCATGTCTAACTTACTCACAGGCACAAAGTGTTATCGATCCAATACCCCAGTGTAATCCAATCCTTTCTATACAGTACACAATTACATACGCTAACAACGATCATTAGAAGCGAACATGCCATTGTGATGTAAGTTAAACACCGGATGCACTGAGAAAATTGCCCTCAAAGTTGCTTCTCCCAACAACCAGATATTAATTTGCAGTTTGTCACTCGAACGAAGCTTGCTTAAAGAGATCAGTTGATTTCTGGCTCAAGAAAGTTATTTTATTCATGTAACAATGTAATACAATATACAGTAATATTATAACATCTACAGCAATACACTTTAATACAAGCAACAGTAATGTAATACAATATACAGTAATATTATACCATCTACAGCAATACACTTTAATACAAGCAACAGTAATGTAATACAATGTACAGTAATATTATACCATCTACAGCAATACACTTCAATACAAGCTACAGTAAAGTAATACAATATACAGTAGTATTATACCATCTGCAGCAATACACATTAATACAAGCTACAGTAATGTAATACAATATACAGTAATATAATACCATCTACAGAAATCCCCTTTAATACAAGCTACATTATATAATAAAATCTACAGTAGTATAATACAATCTACAGTAATACACTATAATACAATATACAGCAATACACTATAATACAATATACAGTAATTTAATACAAGATACAGTAATATTATACCCTCTACAGCAATACACTTTAATACAAGCAACAGTAATGTAATACAATGTACAGTAATATTATAACATCTACAGCAATACACTTTAATACAAGCAACAGTAATGTAATACAATATACAGTAATATTATACCATCTACAGCAATACACTTTAATACAAGCAACAGTAATGTAATACAATGTACAGTAATATTATACCATCTACAGCAATACACTTCAATACAAGCTACAGTAAAGTAATACAATATACAGTAGTATTATACCATCTGCAGCAATACACATTAATACAAGCTACAGTAATGTAATACAATATACAGTAATATAATACCATCTACAGAAATCCCCTTTAATACAAGCTACATTATATAATAAAATCTACAGTAGTATAATACAATCTACAGTAATACACTATAATACAATATACAGCAATACACTATAATACAATATACAGTAATTTAATACAAGATACAGTAATATTATACCCTCTACAGCAATACACTTTAATACAAGCAAAAGTAATGTAACACAATATACAGTAATATTATACCATATACAAAAATGCACTTTAATACAAGCTATATTATATAATAAAATCTACAGTAGTATATTACAATTAAAAGTAATACACTATAATACCATCTACAGTATTACAATACCTTCTACAGTAATACACTATAATTCAATATACAGTAATATAATAATAATATTACCATCTACAGTAATGCACTATAATAAAATCTATAGTAATATAATACAACCCATAGTAATGAACTATAACTCAATCTACAATAATTTAATAGCATCTACAATAATACACTAAATAAAATATACAGTAATTCATTTTGTATAATCTACAGTAATATAATAAAATCTTTAATAATATAATACAACCTACAATAATATAATACAACCTACAATAATATAATACAACCTACAATAATATAATACAACCTACAATATATAATACAACCTACAATAATACAATACAACCTACAATAATATAATACAACCTACAATAATATAATACAACCTACAATAATATAATACAACCTACAATAATATAATACAACCTACAATAATATAATACAACCTACAATAATATAATACAACCTACAATAATATAATACAACCTACAATAATATAATACAACCTACAATATATAATACAACCCACAATAATATAATACAACCTACAATAATATAATACAACCTACAATATATAATACAACCTACAAACATTAAGAATACAAAATACAGTAGTAACAACATTACCAATGTATGCAATAAAGATTAATAATTGCAACAAAAGTCTAAGCTAGCGATCACCATTTTATAGCATATTTTATAAAAATCTAACATTAGAATTAAATTGTTTTGTTACAATTAAAAAATTAAAAAAGTAATAATTTGTATAACAACGTGTCCCTATTAATATTAGGTCAAATTTTGGAGAACAATACCAGAGTAAACTTAGCATACAAATGGTATGTAAAAGATATAATGAAAGTCAATAATTAAACAAACAAAATTAATGTTTTATTGTAATATGTTGTAAAATTATATTATTAATGTCGTTACTACGGTATTTTCTGTTCCCTTATATTTGTTTATTTTAGTATTTTATTACTGATTTGAAAAGGACAGCCATTTTATTTTCGAATCGTTGTCGATTGTATTAATAAAGGACAATTTTTGACAAACATTAAGCTCTGGTAATTCTTTTAGTTGTAGAAAACCAATAAAAATTTATTCTCACAAACACAATACTCTTTTACCAGAAACGTAAAATAGGATTTATAATGATTTTCTTGTCTCAAAAGTCGGAGCATTGTTGTCAAACTTTACAAGATTTCTGTTTAACCTGAGTGTACACTCATCGCTTCCACCCTTCAACGTCATTCAACAGTCACTTGTCCCAGACTGTACAATTAAAATGAGCGCTATCTCTCACGTAATTTCATTTCTTACTTAATACCCGTCCTTTATGTTTCATCGCTCAAAGTGTGCTATAATTGCACGACAGGTTTTATAAGGCGTGTATTAAATGTTAAAATATTATGTAATAAATATATAATAAATAAATAATATACCTCACGTAATTAGACTTGGATTATTCGAGTTGTTGTGGATATTGCGAACTATAGGTACGTCTCAGATACTTCATGGAGGTTGTCAATAAATAATTGTGTAGATCTAATCAAATAAACGGGTCCTGCTCGGTTAAAAACTCTATATAATAATAATAAGTAGTTAATTACAACAATTATTATACCTAAGAAGTCCGCTTGGCAAGCAAATATCCTCGACTTGAAAAGGTTTAATTTCAGGAAGTCATAAAGACTTTTAAATATAACGATCTTTTGACACGACAGTAGCTAATT